>BMAO01011394.1:0-80168 GCA_019973975.1 Trichonephila clavata | reverse complement strand
CTGGACAGTAGTACGAGTTTCCTTTCTGCATCTCTTATTGTTTCCATCTCTTTTGAAACAACAAACTTTGCATTCTCTTGATGGTTGCCACTTCTTATCAGTTGGAGATATCTGTCTAATAAAATGTCTTTTAATCAAACGGTTGGGGTTATTCTCCAAATTCGGCCGGCCTCTTTTTGCAGTGGTTTCTGATATAGAATACTTTTCAATAAGTTCTACTAAAGATAAACGATCATCAAATGTGATTTTTGGCCTCCTTGTTTTTTTATAAATATGGTACTAGTTCAAAATAAGCTTGATCCAACAAATAAAAAAATATTTTCTTATACTTCTTACCTTGTTTTCGAGCAATTCAGTAATCTACAATATATTGGTCTACAATGTCTACTGCTCCAATATTTTTATTGTAGTCAGTGACAAAAAAGTAATAAAAGTACAATCTGATTTACTTCCCTAACTAACTGTATAATGTATACAATATTGAAAAATATATTTTTTTTATCAGTTTTTTTTCCAGAATTTTTACCCACGTGTTCTTACGAAGAGCGCAACTGAGTACTTGACCTAAGATTAAAAAACCATATCGATAATATGAGTTTGTTGTAGCGATAATTATTATTTAGCTAAAAAAAAATTATTATCGCTAAACACGTTAAAAATAATTTGGTGCTGCCATCTGGTGCATAGATTAAGAAAAAAACAATATTCAAGGCTTAAAAAATAGATTGTTTCAAGCTTTTATGGCAAGTTAATTTTCAACACTCCAGCCCGGAAATATCACGGGCACGAGGAATAGAGAGGGAAATTTCACCCCGTGAATTTGACGGGAGCGAGAGTTAAGGGGTTAATAGAAATCCGCTAAGAACGGGTTTTACGATAATAAACTCCTGGGAAAGGGTAAGGTTAAGAAACTCCCTGCCTTTTAACTATTAGAACTGCAGACTTAAATTTGGCAGGCATTTTTCATTTGTTGAACGGAGATCCGCTAAGAGTGTTGAGGAAATTGCTTCCTAAGAGGAGAGGAGGTGCCGCGAGGTTGTACAAAAAATTTTTTCTTCCATTCTTAAAATGCAACTTCTGTTTTTTTTATCCGAAGGCGAGAGCTATAAGAGTGTTTTGGAAATTAATAGAAAGATTATTACTAGGATTTAGATATGAATAACTTAAAAATAATATTTAGTCACACAACACCCCGAAATACCCAGCGAAGCGAGCGTGTAATGGCTAGTAATTACATGTAGATGTTGAATAAAATTAGCTGTACTTCTGTCTGTCAAATATGCAAGACCTTGAAGAAATAACTAAATAGGCGTAAAATGTGTGCCCTAATAAAATGTGTAAGTAATTACACATGTAAATCATGTGTCTATGTACACCATAAACGCATGCAATTACAACAATACGTCGAATACCATATACAAATAAGCAAAAGTCGGACAACAAAGTCATCCTAGACCACAACTCTCCACGACAACCCCTGCTTACAATTCTAAGTCAGTCGCATCTTATTCTGAAAGTGCCGCGATGAAGGAACTGTCGCATTATGCAACTCCATATGAGTCCTTCATCTGCCAATATAGATTTTGTGCCTTTCAGTTAATCCCCACATCTCGCTAATACGCATTAATGCTGCACTCAACAGTCAGTCCTACGACTTTAAAGATTTGGAACCTTTTACCATCCCTTATCCTGTTTGCCTACGGGCAAGTTTCAACAGGACAATGAAAGACCACATGTTGCACAGTACATTCAATAGTTTTTCATTGCCCAAAGGGTACATCGCTGCATTAATTCCATGCTCTACTTATCTTTCGCCTAATGATATGTGTCCAATGATTAGTGAGCGAATACCCCAGCAAACATCTCCTAATGCTACGCCAGATAAATTTTGGCCGTATTTGGAAAAAGCTTTGACTTTGATACACCAAGAACATTCTTAAGGCATCGAGAATATTCCATGCACGTAATTGGTTTTTGCCAGCAATGAGGGTAACACAGAATACCAATTCCTTCGTGTTCCGCCAGTCAAATTGAGATGGGTTTTTTTTTCAGTAATTCCCCTCTGTAGCATTTTATGTTACTTGTTGAACAAAATTTTGCAAGCTATTTCTAGTTATTCATTGTGGTGCACTTTGGATGCCCAATAGGATTTGGATTTATCCTGTGAAGGAATTATTTTCATTATCCTAGTACAGAATCTTACTTAGTTGTACTTAATAAGTGGTAAAATCAAATTAAAAACTTCTACTGTTTGTGAATTATGCTATAAGTACACGGAATACTTATTTTTGTTTTGTGTATTCTTAAACGCACTGAAAAAAATTTCTCTTACATAACTTAAGGTATCCGACTACTTGCGACAACTTTTTTTTTTTTTTAACAAATGGGGATATGGGAATTTTTTTGTTGTTTTTAGATTTGTTTAGTACATTTTGAGAAAAATATGCTAAAATTAGGAAGAGAAAAATAAATTATTCTAAATTATTATAATAAATTATAACTAAAATGGGAAAAAATGAGTAAAAATTGACAAAAATAACATAAACGCGACCGATTCTGTACCAAAAGTTTATGAACAAATTTTCAATTATGTTGTGTTGCTATGTTATTCCTTTTTGAAGTGACCTTCAGGATAAGAGATATTTTAATTTTTACAAAAACAAGTACACTTTATCTTAGTTGTTATAGAAATTTCTTAAAAAACAGTGATTATATTCACATAAGGGACTGTAAATTTTGTAATAATACGATGATTAATAAATCTGACTGTTAAAACTCTTCTATTAGTATACAGAACATACACAAAAAATTTCAGCTAATTATTTTCAAAACGATTTCAGTAAGCGCTGGCCCCGTTTGAGCATTTTTAAAAAACACATTTCGAGTAAAACGCGTTTTAAAGCATGACATCTTGCTTAAAGTATTGGCATCTGCTTTTATTAAAACTTTTGTAATTTTTGTTCTAGTGAACGGAAAATAATAAACTTGGTATTTTTATAAAGCTAATAAGATGGCCTATGAAACAAAATCACAAACAGTTGTCAATTTTTGGAAAAAATCACAATTTTAGGGTAGTCGGTACCTTAAAGTACTACTAAATATGAATGAAAAACAAATTGCAGAAAAAGATCAGCTTTTAAAATGGTAGCAATGTTCGAGGAGGGGGCTTTTAGGAGTAACTTAATTCTTTTAGAGCTGTCTGCAACAATTCGAATTCCGAGTACATTACGTCGCAATGAGGAGAAATAGATCTATAATGAAAAAGAATATAATGTAATTATATTGCTTTATGATGGCTAGTGTAAAATAACGACTATATATATATATACACTGCTGGCTACCGTAAATGCAACACCCTGTAGGAAGCACGCAAATAACATGAAATTTACAACATGCATTAGCGGAGGTGAGATATGCAAATGATTAGAATTTCAGCGCAGACACACATCACGCACGCCTGTGACGAAACTTCAAAGCGCTATTTAAGGCTTGGAGATTTCGACGATTTCAAGTTCGGCAATTGTGTTTTTCTTGTGGTTTTTTTTCAAAAAACGATCAGTTATGCGTCGTAGAAAACAGCGATCAGCTTTTGATCAAGTATCCGAGTGCGACAGAGGAAGGATAGTGGCCTACCGAGATTGCGGAATATCTTTCAGGGAAATCGGTAGTCGCGTTGGACGAAACCAAACAACTGTAATGCTGATAGGTGACCGTTGGATGCAGGAGGGTACGACGGACTAACGTGGTCGATTGCATCCACCTCAGTGCACCACTTCACGTGAGTACAGGCAAATTGTGTGCCTGGCAGTGACGGATCACTCAGTCACATCACGAATCATAGCACAGTACATTGAGTCTGTAACGCATCATTCAGTGTCTGCACTTACCATTCGACGCCGTTTACAGTAGAATGGTCTGTCCGCAAGACGTCCATTGCTTGATGTACCCTTGACGAAGTACCACAGACGTCTCCAACGCCAATGGTGCGATGAAAGAAGGATGTGGGCGGCAGAATGGAATGAAGTTGTCTTTACAGACGAGCACGCATCTGTGTGCAACACCACGATGGTCGGATTCGAGTCTGGAGATACCGTGGAGAGAGGATGCTGAACAGCTGCGTTGTGCACCGCTACACTGGTCCTACACCGGGTATTATGGTAAGGGTGGTATTGGATATCACTCTCGCACTCCTCTAGTACGCATTGCCGGTACTTTAAACAGCCAGCGCTACATTCCGAGGTGTTGGAGCCAGTTGTCCTTCCTTACCTTCAGGCTTGCCACAGCCATATTTCAACAGGAAATGCACGACCACACGTGCACACATTGTCCAAAGGTTCTTCGCCAATCATAGATGAATTGCTTCCCTGGCCAGCTCGCTCTTCAGATCTTCCGCCGATAGAAAACATGTGGTTCATGGTTGCTCAACGATTGATTACAAGAACAAGATTACAAGCTCAACAGATTACACCCCCAGCTGCCCCACCAGATCAACTTTGGCAACGTGTGGAAGCTGTTGGTCTGCTGTACCCAAGAAACATCCAAAGTCTCTTTGAATCAATGCGGAGGCGTGTGGCAGCGGTGATCTCCACAATGCGGCTACTCTGGCTACTGATTCTGGCAGGAACCACACTTCACAGAAGTCTATAAATTTAATCATTTGATACTTGGTCAACATGTTATCTAAAAAATAAATTTTGTTGTGCTATCTCTTGTCTTTCTTGGTGTTGCATTTACGGTGGCCAGCAGTGTATATATATATATATATATATATATATATATATATATATATATATATATATATATATATATATATATATATATATATAATTTTGCGAACAGACTACTCTCTAATGATTAGAAAACTACTTGACTTTCAAAAATACCTAACTATTCGAATAGTACGAAACGCTCATGGTCGCGGTAACCGAGTTGTTGTAGTATAGAACTCGTCACCGGTATTGTTTCCTTTTGTTCTTTGGGTTCGAAACCTAGTTTCGCTGAAAATCCACTGTATAGAAGGATGGTACACCTTAACTCTGTGGCGACTTAAGTCTTTATATTGACGTAATATGTGGAATTCGGAAATTGGAATGAGAGTTCTGATGTCATGCTCGTCATTTGACCGTGGTTTCAAATAACAAGAACCACCGCCAAAAGTCTAGCTATACATACAATCAAGTCCTTTATAATCAAATTTGGATGTTATTTTTTCCCCTTATAATTTTTAGCTTGTATCTTTTTACATACCTGTGAATTTCGAAACCTCATAATTTCGATGTTGACAACTTAACATAACTCTTACGATCGGAAGTAATTTAAAACTGCATGTTTGTTTGGACTCGCCAATAAGTTATGTATACTTACATTTGTGTACTGCTCCTCTAAAAATATAGTGGACACGGTAGCCAAGTGGTCAAGGTATCGGTTCATGGCTGGCTTGTCGTGAGTTCGAGCCCAGTCCCACTGAAGACCCGCCGTGTAGGGGAGCGATGCCCTTTTAATCTGTCGAGAGTTCAAACGTGCCCTCGTTGGTGTGGTGTGATAGTTAGGAGAGGGAAGCTAGCTCAGGTGTCGTCCTCGTCACTTCACCATGGTTGAAAATAACGAGGTCCGTCACTAAAAGTCCTCGTGCAGCTGAAAAGTGTGACGTTAATTTTCTCTCACTCACTCACCCTGTAAAAAATTTGAACAATATAAGATTTTTATTCAGTAAGTACTCAATTTTGAGGTGATTGTTCCACGGGTGAAGAGAGGTTATAGCTCTATACCCTTTAGGGTGAGTTATTCTTCTTACGTCCTGTGTCAATAGACTTCATGTTGCTTCGAAATTTGATGTAACTAAACAATCAAATCAAATTAAAGAGCTCTCTGTCTCTATCTTAAGAATAAAACTTTTATTCAACTGAAATGCTTCAAATCTTTTATAATAATTTTAATCTGCCCATAATTTTAATGATTTCTTATATCTCGTTATTTCCATTACACCGCGTGAGCCAAAAATTCGTCCTAACTTTAAAAACTATTTAAAAAATGAACAAATGATGATAAAGAAGTCCAGTTTACAAGAAATTGTTCACTATGAAGTCACTTTTTAGTCTAGAACAGCAAAAATATTTTTGTCGTGTCCGCGTTAAATCAAAGAAGGGCATTATTTATATTAGGTCTACCGAAAAGTTCTGTCCGTTCCGGTTACAATCAGTTTCAACAAGTATGCGCATATTCAATTGACGCATATTTAGCCCCCTCTTTTTATCACTGAATGTATACATATGGACCTAGCAAATGAACTAAAAAATAGATTATTCGTGTTTGTATTAAGTGAGATGTGATCGTTTACCCAAGACTGTTGACAAAGTTCATTTACACCACTGTATTTTGTACGAATTCCAACAAGGAAGAAATGATACTGAGACGTGTAGAAATTTATTGAAAGTGTTTGGTGACTGATACAGTTTCTAATAGAACATGCGGAAGATGGTTTGAAAAATTTCAAGTAGGTGATTTCGACCTTTCTGATAAGTCACCCTCTGAGCGAACATCTTTGATCGACGACTGTACTGTCAAGATCATGTTAGAGCAAAATGCTTTTGACAACATCGGAAATTACGGATAGGCTTGATTGAGCTCAACAAACCATTTCGGATCATATTCGGAAACTAGGGTTTGCGTGGAAGTATTCGAGATGATTGCACATAAGTTAAGTGAGAAGAATTTGAATGACGAACCACACACACACATCATAGACACATCTCTGCTTGCTTGCAACAAAATCGAACCCTTCTTGGACAGGATCATGACTGGGGATGAAAAATGGATTGCCTATGAAAACATCATAAGGAAAAGGGCATATTGTGAACCCGGAAAACCTGCCACCTCCAGCTCTAAACCGAAGTTGAGCCTAAACAAGAAAATGCTGTAGATATGGTGGAACATTCGAGGACCAATACATTTTGAGCTGTTGAAACGAAACCAAAGGCTAAATTCGGAGAGGTACTGTCAGAAATTGGATAAATTAAAAGTAGCACTCCTAGAAAAGAGGCTGGCCAGGCTCAATAGGAAGGATATCACACTGCTTCATGTCAATGCCAGGTCACATGCTGCTTTGGGGACTCGTCAAAAAGTCGCAGAGCTAGGCTGGGAAATTCTGTCGCATCCACGATACCCCCCCGGACTTAGTACCTTCCTATTGTCACTTGTTTCTGTTCTTATAAATTTTTTTGCCGGGTAAAAAATTCAAGAATGAAGAAGATATCAGACAAGCACTGGCTCAATTTTTGGCCTCTAGAGATAAGACATTTTTCAAAAATGGGATGTACAAATTGCCACCACGCTGGCAAGAAGTCATAAATAATTATGGCAAAAGTTTATTCAAGATATGAAAAATTTATTCTTTTTTTATTCTAAAAACAGACAGAACTTTCCGGTAGACCTAATAATAAGCTTCACGCAGATTGACGCACCTCCATACTATACCAATCCAATAAAACGATTCCCATTGACTACCTTTGGTGAAGACAGAGGGATTGTTTGAGGTTGCAAGATCCCATGACCATCATGTTCAGCTAAATCTCTCCTGTCGGCTTTTTGTTTTGGGGCAATTTGAAATCACGTACCATTTATCCCAGTCAATATTAACTGAAATCAAATATTCAAAACGTCGAGCGTATTTTGCAATCCATTCTGATAAGTTTCATAAACTGTGGCGGGCTTTGTGAGACTCCTTATTTGTGTCGGATAATGGCCATGTTTAATAACTGTTGTTGCAAGAATAAATGAATGGAGCGTATTGCTGTCATGTACATTGTGTTTCGAAATGCCAGCTCACTTTATAGGTGATATTTTCAACTGAAAATGTTTTTGACTCTAAAAAAAATCCGATTTTCTTGTGAGCCCTTTTTTTACAAACCACTCTCCCTTATCGTCATTCTTTTCTTTCTAATGAATTTTTAAATTTGAGAAAACTTTGGGCCTACCAGGTATTTTACAAAATCTTTCATAGCCTTATATGTGTGTCTTAATGATCACAGCGTTCGTTACTTAAAACAAATACTTGCATTCTTGTAAACATTCTAAAAGAACAATTTTAATCTTCAAACACGACGACACACAAATAACATAAGAACACGTTCTGCCATTTGAGTCTCCTAGCAACGATGCGGTTTAAAAAGACTTAGAAAATACTTTTTTTTTTATTATTTCCAGGTTCGCGAACCATTTTATTTGTTTCTGATCATGCCCATCTTATTGTTTTTGAGCAATAATAGGGATTCCCAGACAAATATCCCTAGCTACACTGGAGTGAAAGCAAAAAATAGGAATAACATACGATCGAGAGAGAGCCTGAGTCAGACACGGATATTTTTTCAATTTATCTTTTGTTTTCAATTCCCGAAGATCGTAACAGTCCATCTGTCGATTCCATTGGAAACATCTGCCTCGGGCATTTTCTTTTACTAAAGATGAAGCTATCTTTTTAGTCAGATAGCCACTGATATTTTATACCGGAATGCCGTCATCCATATTTCATGGGAATACCGGGTTGTTGTTTTGTTTCGTCTTCCCGCTCGTGGTTGAACATCATAAATATTTTTTCCTTCCCCTTCTTGTTTTGACAGCTTATCTTAAAGTCTAATCCCGGAAAATATCTTGACTGCAAATTTAGAAGTTTCAAAATTTTTAATAAAAGCTGTGGGGTAAAAAAATTATTCTAGGTAATTTTCAATTTTCTGAAAAAATGATTTGAAGTAAATAAAATTAATAGGATGTCTGAAACTGATTGATTTTTCCCAACAAACATAACCTTAAGCGCTTGTTGGCTTATATCCTGATTAGAATAGTCAATATATCTTGTACGTTTGTCAGAGATATTAACAACCTTGTGTGTGTGTGTGTGTGTGTGTGTGTGTGTGTGTGTGTTTGTGTTGTGTGTGTGTGTGCTGCGCGCGGCGCGCGTGCTGTGTGTGTGTGTTGTTGTGGTGTGTGTGTGTGATAAACACCCAATAAAATAAGGTATAAGATATGTCCAGATTTATTATAATAGTAGTATTACTAAAATATTTAACAGATATTATACTTGTAGTTTCAAAAAGTGCTTACATTTTCCCCCAAATATATTGAATCTGTTAATTCCTTTGATAAGTTTTAAATAAAGATGTGGTGAATGTGGTGAAAATAATAAATATTTTTTAAATATACCTGGATCTCAAATGTCTTAATTTAACCAGGTATGTTTGAAAATTATAACTTTCAAATAACTTAAAACTTCTCATTGATATATGATTTATGCGATTTTCGGACTAATAACCTGTTAGTCGGAAGGAAGTTTGGATGTAAGTTATATATATATATTTATTTATTACGTGGTATATATATAAATGTATATATATATATATATATATATATATATATATATATATATATATATATATAATATTTCTTCCTTTCCCTACGGCCCAGTGTATAGGCAAATTACAGGTAAAGGTTGGTTGGCCAAAAAAACATGTTTAAACCTTCAATCTTGGCTCCTAAGTCCCATAGTTTGATATTGTACTACTGTAGCTAATATTTATTACTCTCTCTTTTTCTTTCTCTGTTCTGACTCTCGCTCTCTAGTTTTACTTAGATTTATAAATATTTATATATATATTATTATGGATTATATATGTAATTGATATGTCTAAACCCCTAGCATTCAGCTTTGAATGCATATTGATTCTTATACCTCTCGGCTCTTGTTTTTTAAAAAAGACAGAATTGAATTTCTAAGATGGTAGTAGTCTTATCTTTTATGCTCTCAGACCATTCCCCGAATCGATTTCAGCAAAACTGGTTTTTAGCGGATCCTATTTAACAAAAGAAATTTGTTTACCAAATTTTAACTCTTAACGTTTATTAATGAAAAACTGGAGTTCTAAATCTATACCCCCTATTTACTCCCTTCTTGGAAGTCAATTTCGGTAAATGTGTGTGACAACCTGCTAGCGGTTGATGGTGTTTAGGGATTCGAATAAAGATCAGCCATAACTAGTTTCAAACTCAAGTTTACTCTCTCCCACTGACTTAATCCACACAGCTAAAGTGAGAAAATGCACTACGCAGCTAATTAGAAGAGCAATAGCACACGACTTAAGCATTCTTAACATATAAGTATAATTTACACCACTTACTCTTGGAACAATTTGAACTTCTACGCAAAAATTCACCGTAATTATTTTGCTAAACTGTACGACCTCCGGTCGTAGTCTTCAAGCTCAATTTTATCATTTATTCTCCAATTACCAAAAATTGACCATCCAGTGACAATCCGTTGACTAACCTTCGGCTAACATTGCGTATCTAAACGTCAACGCTTGAATAGAACCACTCATTTGCATAAATAACGCTTTGTTTTACGAGAGAAAGTTTTCAATAGGACATACAGTGAAAAAGAAATAAATTTGTCCCAAAGAGCATTAGTTGAAGGTTCGTGGATAGACCCGTTACATGCGTTCTTAGTAATCTTTACTCAACAACAATAAAAAAAACAAATATATTCCAGATTTTAAGTCCATAGGTCTAATAATTAAAAACCGATACATTTTTAACTATACATCCCGCTTGCCCCTTGCAGTTTGTCTGGAAAGTCCATTTTTGTAAAATACTTGCCTGCTTAGATATTTGCCTGCTGTAGTCTCGTGATGAGTGGGTAAGTTTAGTAACTCTTTTTTCTTATTTATAAAAAATAGGTAATAGTAGAAAGTGCATAAAAATTAAAGTATCAAAGTTTTACACAAAAAATCTTTTAGTCCAACGTTTCTCAAACTGTGGAGCGCACCCCTGGGGGGGGCGTGATAATCCTTCAAGGGGGGCGTGAGCATATCAAAATCAAAAGATGTTTTTAAAAATGAATGGAATGAAGGAAAACAAGATACTTTTTGACATAATAAAAAATACACATTTTCACTGAAACAATTTATATATATCATCTGGCTATATTATATCATCAAAAATATAAAAGCTTCAATCCTTGGTTCTATAACCAAATAAAAAACAATTTGTTAGAATTGCTGTAATCCCGCGATGAGAGATATTTTTATTACGTTTCTTTTTAAAGCTAAAATACGACTGTTTATGAGAAAAAAACATAACCCAGATCCAGAATCAAAAAATTTTTAGGAAGATAAAAAAATAATCACTGTTATTATTAAATACTGTACTTAAGCTGTAAGAAGAAAAGGAAGACTTAATTCACTTTTCACCCCTCATCAAGCAAGGGAAGAACCTGATAAAATAATGTATATTACTCATGATAGCGAAAGTTAATTTGAGAAAAGCGATGAACGTGAAACGAAAGGAAAATTTTCAATTGCTTCCTAAAGAACTTCATCTAGTAAAATATGAAGCCATAAGTGTACCACAAGAGACACTGCTCTTAAGCAAGAAAAAGTATAACCTGCTATTTGTTAATGATCAAAGTACAATAAAAGTACAGCAACTTGAACAAAATACGGCAGTTTTGTCTTCAAATAACATTCCTGTAATGTTAGTGAAAAGTGTCTGTGATTTATGTCCTTTATTAAGGTCATGACACATTTGAATAATTTAAGTTCAGTTTTATTGGATTTGTTCTCAAATTATCAAAGAAAAATAGAAAAGTCCTTAGAACTAGTTAAGTATACTTTTTCCTAGTTGAATTATTTACTGGAATTACGATTTTTATCATGTACACTAAAAATAATGATTAAAAAAGTATTGGGGGAATTGAGTTCCACCACCCGACCATTAACGTTAGCATCGAGTGCGCGCCTGCTCCCTCTCGCTTTAAATATTAAAAATAACATAACTATTCTTCCTCGGAATTTTTTATATTCTTTTTCAATATTTAACATTAATACTAAATGGTAATTCTGTAAGGTTTAAAATTACGGTTCATTTAAAACTATTTACAGTATAACCCTTCATTAAAAAAATAATTTTACATTTTTGTATACATTGTCGGGCACTTGATTTTACTCTCCTTGCAATTCAGCTATTATATCATTAATAATGTTTTATTTTTTAAAAATGAACTCGTGCAAAGAGCAGGTACTTCAGCCAGTATACTATTAATGCATCAATACTGCACAAGGTATTTTTAACTAATTTCTTAATTATAAGCTTGTTCTTAATTTAGTATTATTAGTGACTTCCATGTGCTCTTCTTGCAGAGCAAAATTTTTCAAAGAAGGCTTAATATTAGAATCTTACACGATATGAAAGATAGTTAAAAATCAGTTCCACTCATAAAATGGTCGCTACTTCACTGTTGTCTATTATCCTAATCAGAAAAAAATATCAATTCGCGCCCATACAACATAGACAGCAAAAAGCAAAATTAAAGTATTTGATTTTTTAACAAAGAATTTCCCACCAAATTTTCATAAATAAATAAATGAATTTCTTAGACCAAGGGTTATGACTGGTACACTTAAAAAGGCCCGGTGGGCCGCAGGTTGAGTATCGCTAGACTAGACTATCTTTCTAATGACATTCGTACTTTTAGAAATGAATGATGGAGGAAATAAATCTTTAATTAAATATCATTTTGTAATCTGTTCCAACTTCAAAATTAGAGAAAGAAAAACAACACAATAATTACCTTATTACTTAAAAATAATTTACTTAAAATGTATATTACGTTGAAGTAACATATACATAATTTAATACGTATATTGTTAATTAGTACGGTTTATAATTAAGATAGTATCATAGCTTTAGCGTCAAAGAGCCTTATTATTGCATTCAATACATTATTATTGTGTAAGGTGCGATAAAAATTATGATTGAAAATTGGGTCGCCAGTATTGAAAGTTTGAGAAGCACTGCCTTAGTCTCTCTAGGATGCTGTAACATGAATTTTTCCCAGAAATGGACATGTTACAAAAAATATCTCCAAGTTTCCTGATTTTCTCCATTTCCTGATTTTATACTCCTGATTTTCTACATAAAACGTACACAAAAGTTTAAAAAAGGCTGAAACTCTGTATGATTTTCAAATTTTATGCCTCTTTTAAATATGCCGCTACTTCTCCCATTAAATTCTTTAAACTTTATTAAATTCATATTTACCATTATTCCTTATGACTGATGAGAAAAAAAAATTGTAAAAATGGAAATCACTTTAGCTAAAAATTTTGATTAATCTTTATCATTATACAATAATTTTTACCAAGATTTTCGGAGTTGTCAAAACTCCTTCTATAACCTCCTCATCATCCTCTAATACAGGGGTCGGCAACCTATGGCACTCGATACAGTTCTAAATGGCATTCTGCACTATTCTACAAATTTGTCCATTTTGAATGGATGGAATTTGATAAAGTTGTAATATAAGTTATTTGACAAATATGTTCAAAATTATGAACAAAATTATGAATATGAAAATTATGAAATAAAATCTGAAAGATAACTCTAAAGATAAACTTACAGCTATATTTTGTAAATTATTGGATGTCATTGCTGGGAGAGATTTAATTGTTTGAAGAGAGAATATTGCATATGTACTCTTCTTTCCACTTTTAGTTCTACATATCTATGTAATAACTCTTTCCTCATTAGAAAAATATTTCGAGTTCGCACAGAAATTGTTTAACTACTGAATGCTTAGATTCGAGTCAAATTGAAAGTCACAAATTATAAACCTGATTTTGCGATATGAAAGTAGAGCGGCAAAAGCACTAGGTTCGCATTCAAATTTTCATTTATCTTTTTATTTCACCATAATGAAGGAAAACACCGAGATTATATGTTGTCTATTTCTTATCTTAATAAATACGTTAAAAAAGGCATAATATATGTTTAATTTTTTTTTATTTTTGTGGAAGCAATAGTTACATCTTATTTTGCTTATTTGTATGTTAAGAAATATCTTTAAATGACGGAAAATTAATATATATTAAAACTGTAAACCTATGTTACTGACCTCTGTTTTCTTATTCTGCATGCATTATCGTGGGAAACGAATTGTTTTAAAAGTGTCCTACTGTGTGGCCCGCTGAATCATGCTGGTAGATTGGTTTGGCACGCCACAGCTAAAAGATTACCGTTCTCTGCTCTAATACTACACTATAGAGCAGCGATACTCAACCTGTGACCCGCGGGCCGCATTTGGTCCACCAGACCTTTTTGCGTGGCAAGGTCAATAGCACCAATAAATTCAATTATTTAAGAACAATGCATTAAAAATTTAGTGAGAAATTCTATCAATCAAGGAATCAAATATATAAATTTTGCTACCGATCTCGTGCTGGTACAAAATGTGAGATAATTTTTTCTGTTTTTGTAATATTATTGGTTATTGATACCAAATAGCAGTGGAGTAATGGTCATTTTATGGCTGAAACAAATTTTTAATTAACCCTCATGTCTTCTAAGTGAAAAATATCTAAATAATATGTGTTGTTTCAAGACAAATGGTATTATGGTTTTCGTAAAAAAAAAAAAATTAAAAAAAACATGGATCATCAACTTGTTTGATTTGTCGTGAAAATAATATATACAAAAAATATAATTTCGCTTGTCATTATACCACTAAGCCCAAATCTTTCAATGGCTCTTTTGCTGAAGAATCATTTTCAAGACGAGATAAATTTGCTTTCTTAAAAAAAAATCTTTGCAACAGCAATAAAATATTTTGTTGGTGGTAATTTCGCAAAATGCAGAGGTAACAAAAGCACTTTATAAAATATGTTAAAGTTTAGGTATTGATAAACGCATCAAATTTTTGGGAATAACATATGAATTGATATAGAAATTGTTAGAGTATTTCTTAAATGCTTTCGATGTATTCTTCGATAAATTCGGTTATGTGCTCCGATTTTTTTTAGTAAAATAAAAAATTATTTGAGCAAATTTTAAATAAAAAGGCACAATCAATCTTGACTTAGTTTTAAACATGTAATACTGATTCCATTGACTTAGTTTTAAACATGTAATACTGATTCCATTGTGGAATTCAATAAAAACTCTTCGCTACCATCCTTCACTTGATAAACTAATATTCGAAATTAAAAAAAATGTGGCTTTGTCAAAAGAAAAAAATTCAAATTATCAAAGTACATTTCAGCTTTGTTTTTACATAAGTAGAATGCAAACAAGGGGCCTGGGCAAATTAATGAAAGGAAATCGATATTACCTCATAACTGGTTAAAAAGTGGATAAAACCTATTATTTCTATGTTGAGTTTGATTTACATTAATATAGTTTTTGAAAAATTCTAAAGTTAGGAGTTTTGATGAATGCTCCACATTTTAAATGTCCTTGATCTTACAGCGTCCCCCTATTAATCATCAATCCTTATGTTGCGGCCCACGTGAAATAGTTGCCATATGTATGTGGCCCAGTCGGAAATAAAGTTAAGTGCCCCTGAAATACAGAATGTCTTAAATATTTGTGAGCAATAATATTTATCCACAGAAAACAGTGAAATAAATTTAAAATTGTTTCAACATTCATTCAAATTTAACTTTGAAATTTTTTAAATCCAAAATACCTGAGTTTTACTTTTTACTATTCTTACGAATGTTGTGTAATTATTGCTTAAAATAGTGTAAATAATTTGCATCTTGATAATTAGTACATTAATATTACATTCTGTTGAATTTATTTCTGATAAAAATCGCAATATTGACGATACAGCCAAGTTGGCCTCATTTTAGTGACCAATTTTAACTAACTTGGCCATGCTAATGATTGATATCTTGTTTATTACTGTAGGTATTCAATTTTAAACTATCACGATGTGGCTTGTGGTATAAATAACTCACTCTTATATGAATTTCAATAATGCCTTAGAAAATGAATTTAAGGGGTTCCCCCATGTGACGGCCTGTTTTTTAAGCATTCTTAGGGAATTTTTTGACGACCAGTAAAAGCATAAACTTAAAGATTTTTATCATTTATTTATATGTATTTAAAGAGTATGTATATAAATGTTTAGCCATAAATATCCAACTGAACGTGAGTTACAGCCCTCTGAACACACCCGCCTCGAAAAAATGGACGCTCACTTCCTCTACGATTCCAGCTGAATTGTGGAGGAATATTGAAGGAAGTGAAATAAAAAAAATTAACGGCGTTTTAATTTACAAGCTTAAATGTACAGAATAGACTATACTCAGTTGAAAATATAAAAAATTGAATTTTTGGTGCACCTCTTTTTGTTTTAGAAAATAGAAATATTTTGAATTTTGGAATGATCGTAGTTCATTTGGTGCATATATATGTACTGAGTCTACCCTACAAATTTGAAGTCATTCGGCCAAACCATTCTTGAGATATAATGTAGGAAAGTTTGAAAAACACAGTTTTGAGAAAAACGCGTTTCAAGTTTCAAGTCCGATTAAAACAATGAAAATCTTAACTTAGCGCTACGAATAGCTTGTTCTTATTACACCTACTTCTTTATAACGACTTTGAATTTTAAAAAATCACTTTACCACCGTATTCTAGACATGTTAAGGAAACGATTTATGAAATAAAAATTTTTTTGGCTTTTTTGAACCCATCAAATGTGTGAACCCCATCAAATTCGAGAAAAACACAAAAATTTAGAAAATTATTTTTAAGAAATCCCGAATATTAATTTAAAATCCCAGCTGAAATAATTACTTTTTTTCCAAGTTGAAATTGAATTTAAATGAAAGTACCGTAAAATCCGGCGTATAACGCGCATCTTTACTTTCCAGCTGTAACTTTTAATTTTGAGATATATTCATCGTATAACGAGCACCTTTTTTTTTACGAAAAAACCTGAGATGAAGGTGCTCAGTATTGTTGTTTTGAAGTCGTTTATTAGAGATATTATCCCAAGTTTTAGAAAGAATAGGATATTTTTAGAACTGCAACCCTTTAAATTCTTAAAGGAAAAAATATCATTTATCTTAAACAAACAATATTTCGATATATATAGAAGTCTAATATTTTCTATACTCATCTTTTTTTCTATTTTTAATTCTCTTACTTTTATACCCCGGCATAAAATGCGCACTCTTAAATTTCCTTCTTATTTTGTATGTTAAAAATGCGCTTTTTACCCTAGATTTTACGGTTAAGTAACTTAATATAAAATAGCTTGAGTACAAAACGATATTGGGTTTATAATTAGTAACATAATTTCATTTCATTTTATGGAAAAATCCGAGAACATTTAATTTTAAGCCATCATTAAATCACAATTATCTTAAATCTGGCGAAAAATTGAAATAAATTGAGGCACATTATTAATAAACAGTTATACTTCTGCTTGCCCAAAACATTCTTGCATGCATATTCAAAAAACAATTTCAAAATATCATTTGAGACAAACGGAATAACAATTCATATGAATTATTTTACTTATACACTGAGGGATTGTCTATTTTCAAATTTTTAAAATAAGGGTAACTGGAACGTGATAATGCTTCACATTTTGCATTTTTTTATTTTATTTTTTTTAAAAATCGAGAGCACTTTGATGCATCTGTAGATGCATTATTTATGAGAATTCGATAGATATATATAAATCGAACGCTAGAAAATTCAATTTTAAAGTTGTAAACAAATGTGATGTAACAATGATTCAGGTACACTTTCTTTAAAATTCCTTATTTATATTATATGCGTTGTAAAATACACGAATAACGTAATATTTCTGTATTATATGTTGAAATTTAATGAAAATTCTACATTTTTTGTGCAAAAATTAAGGAAAATTTAAATAATTAGGTACAAAATTTTAAAAGAAAATTTTTTTTTTAAATGTTAATTGTGTCTAGTGTGCATTTATAAGTACTCAGTGTAGTTCTTAAATTATAAATCAAGTGAATATAGTAAGTGGATCTTGAGGTTTCTCCTACATTAATTACATAGTTTATAAAATAGACATTTTGTTTTTTCCTAAATGCTTATTTTAACATTTGGATACTCATGAATAACTCTATACATTTATAGCTGTTGTTTTTACTTAAAAATAAATATTCATATGTATGAATACAAAAACAGTTTTTGTTTTAATATTTAAAAATATAGTTCCATTTAAACTACATATCAAACGAACTCTGTCAATTCATCAAGGGCGTTTTCTTTGAGTATTTTTAAAACAATAAAAATATGTGTAAGGAATTCTGTAATACCCTGTAATAACAATGTTCAAAGTGAAGTACAAATACTAAAACTTATAGATATAAAACTTTGGTATTTTAAATGGAAGATGGTGAGAATCGTTGATAACACGTATTGATGAAGTAAGGAAAGATAAATTAGATTTTTAAATTAACAAGTTAAAAACTGAAAAGTAATGCAAAATATTCCAATTAATTATGGTATGGCTTTATATTGTATTAAAAAATACTATTTTGCAAACCTTAGATAAAAATATATTTATTTGCAATATTCTCAAAATGCATTTTTTGGTGATTCCGGTACACTTTGCGCAAATTCTACTTTACCTATTGTGCTCAGATTTTACATAATTACAAGATTCACAAATTTTTAATAAAGTGAACGAATTCGTTTTCAAATAAACATTCACAAATTTCAAATGTAGCAAAATATCTGCATAAAACGTAAAGAGAATTTGAATCACTAAATTTAAAATTTTTTAAAAATTTTATAAATTTATATATATTTTAAAATTTTATTTTATTCATTTTCTAGGTTTTCAAACCCTCTTGAAAATTTTAAAACGATATATGCAGTGGATTTTATGCAAAG
The DNA here is from genome assembly GCA_019973975.1 of Trichonephila clavata. Lineage (NCBI taxonomy): Eukaryota > Metazoa > Arthropoda > Arachnida > Araneae > Nephilidae > Trichonephila > Trichonephila clavata. Next base: position 61,460 of record BMAO01011394.1, on the reverse strand, counting down.
TGTACCTATAGGTAAGAAAATGCCTCGAAAATAAAAAAGTAGTTATTAATTATTTATTGCTTATACAGATTTATTTGTGATTTAAAATGGATTTTTTTACATTAACTGGTACATAAATATAGAGATAATTCAACGTAAAATTTTTATTTCCATTGCTTTTAATTTAAGTAAGTGAGAACCATTAAATTTGGTGTAAGAAAAGTTCATTTTCCTTGTCGCAGACGTCCCAGTTACGTTTTAAACAAAAAAAAAATGAATCATACTTATTTATCAAACATTCACTGCATCTTTCTATTAAAACTGAGAATATTTCAACTTTCTTTTATTCCTAGAATATTCCACGGAATTTCTATTAATTCTAATATATTTATCTAACGTAAAATGCTGAGTTTTTTATATGGACTTGAACGTGTTTATTTCGGAGATTTTTGATGTAGAATACTTTTCTAGGGAGTGGAGACTGAAAATAATGGTTTCACTTTCCATTTAAATCTAGGAAGATAGTTAAGTCATAAATATCCAAGAAACATAAAAAGGTATAATATTTACTTGTATTTCGCACGCGCGTGAGAAGAATTTAAATAAACCATTTTAACATAATCACTTCTATTATTGCAAATAATGCATTTCGTATTGAAATGAATGTAAATCCATGAAAATAACGATAATAATAATAATAATATAGCGCGGATTGCGTTTGTGGAATGAATTTTCACTAACCTTCGAAAGTTAAGGTACAACCAAGAATTTTTGACTAATTTGGTTTAAAGAAGGAGGGAGGTACGATTATTTAATAAAGAAATTTATTTTCAGACTTTGAAACTGCATTCTAAGATATTCTTCTTAATTAAATATCTATTTTCTAATATTATTTGTAATAATATTAAATTCCTTGAGAGTAAAGAAGCAAATGTGTATTTTATGGCATATATATGTATATAGAAGGTGTCCGGGCTTAAAGTATCAAAACGTTATGACATATTATTTCGGAACTACCTATCAGAATGTTTTTAACTGTTCATCCATGGATTGAAAACCTCTCCAAAAATTTCGGGTTTAGTCCGATCGGCCGCACGTGCGCGCATTGTTCGAAATAGAATTATGAAAGTCAGTTATTTTATTTGATAGCAAAATTTTTATATTATTTTAAATTATTAGATTTTTAGAAAGAATTAGATTAATCATACATTTACTTTTTAATCCTTTGTGAAAATTAATGGTTCATTTAAGTTATCTAATGAAAGTTTTAAGTCGAGACGTTTCTTATTTAAGAAGTCTTAACAATTTACTTCTTAGAGAGATTTAGAATGATGATTTTTCCTACTAAGACACATCTATTACCAATTTTCAGTTCAATAGAATGCTATAGATATGTATTGGAATGCAACAAATTGCATTCTTAGGAATATAAAATTAGAAAAATGTATATCTGCATATTTCTTTCCTCCCATTTTATAAATATTTTATTTGAATTTTGCTTATTTTTATAGGGTTTCAGATCTTTAAAAATATTTTTAAATATTTTCCGAAATTTGGAGAAATTACATTCACACAGACCAGGCTTTTTAATGTTCGGATACTAATAATTCCCTTCTATTTCTCATAAGTAAAATATCCTAAATGTTTCAAAGTAAAGCATATTAGGTTTATAACAAATTGTAAATTTAAAAAAAAAAGATAGTTAGAGTTTTAACATTGAAGAAAAACTTTAAAATTAATTTCATTCGTTCTTTTAATAGTATCAAATTAAATATTTAACAGCTGGTATTAATAATTTTTCAAATTTTAATATTAAAAATTATTTGTTATACAGTTATGTATACTGATAGTACTAATAAAGAGGTAAATATATAAGAGAAATGCAAATAGTTAAAAAATAGTTGTTGTAAAAAAGTAACATTATAAATATTTTTTTACTTTTATGAATTAAAAATCAATTCGTAATTGTATTATTCAAAGTTTTAGATCATTTTAATAGTTAGATAATATCTATTGGTATTTAAGTAACAAACATAAGATAATACCTAACTTTTCTTTTTTATGATTAGTAAACATGTTTTTGTGTGTATCATTTGTCATTTGTAATTTAAAAAGTGATCATTATGATTTCTCGTGCTGGGAATCCATTGAATATCAGCATTGCTACTAATGTTGCGTATAACTTTAATTAATTTTAATGCGATGTTTCATTATTTTTCACTTTCATTTTTTCCATAATAAAGAGCCCCTATATTATTAAAACTCTCTATATATATATTCAAAGATTTTAAAACATCCTCCAATACATTTTTTCTCCTTCGTTCAGATTAAAAATTTTCTTAAAATTAATGCGGCAATTCTGAAGAGCCGATAAAATAAACTTTTGCAAAGAATGAAAAATTACCTTCTTCAAATTTTGCATACATATTTCGTTAAAAGCAATCGTTCAAATTCTATTCCTCAAATATTTTTTTAGGAAAACTTTTCGGGAAAAAGTAGTTATTTTTTGACTACTTGAGATATTGCTAGGGAAAAAGTAAGCGAGAATCTTGAGTGGAGTAAATATTTTTTCCCTTTTATTTCTTTCTTTAAGATAGCTTTTTCCCATCCTCTTGTTTGATTTTTCAATAAATTATTATTAATTCTTTTTAAGGTGAAGTTCTGGAAACAAATTACCTGTTTAGAATAATGGAGTTAGTTTTTTATTTCTGTATACTCGAGTTTTTTTAATAAATGCTTGTTATTTATGATCATTATTTCAAAGATGATTGGTTAAAAAATGAGAGAAATCATAGACCAATTGTTTTGCCGAAGAAATAGTGAATAAGATGTCCATTTTCTCTTTCTTTTCAATCTAGAAATAGATTTTTTCAACTTTAAACTAAGAGCATAATTCGAATTCTGAAACCTAAAATATAAAATATTTTACCATGCTTGATATTAATTACATTGCTTCAATTTCATTTAATTTGTAAAATAAAAAAATCTATTAGTACAAAGAGCTAATGTGTCATGTGACCCAAAAAAGTTTTGAGAGGTCTAAAAAATGAAATAGTAATCAAATTTGTATTAATCACTACAACATAAGTAAATTTGTGTCGTTAGTATCTGACTATATTTTTTAAGAAATTACCATATTCTGGGCCATTAAGTGCAATTTTTTGAATGCCACCAAATTTTACAGATTCAAGTCATATACGAGATTTGACACAAAGAAAACGAGACTGGTCCAATAAGTGATTGTATATAAATACGGAACCAGATCTCCGTGATATTATCACCTTCAAAGTAGTTCCCTGCAGCATTCACACTTCTGCATTCGGAGCTGCCATTGCTGGTAACAGTTCTGGAACGAGGTTTATGGAAGATCCCTCAGAACATACTCCGTTTTTGCGTGAAGCTCTTCAAGCGAGGTAAAATACATTCCATTTAAGCAACATTTAATAGTAGGAAATAAAAAAAGTCACATGAGGCTAAATCAGGTGAATAAGGAGGATGCCCAATAACAATGTTTTTACTGCTCAGAAACTGCTTGATAGATAGGGCGTGTGAGCGAATGCATTGTCTTGGTGCAACAGCCATCCATCACTCCCCAATTGTGTCCTTTTCTCCCTAGGTTTTTCATGAAGTCTCTTTAGTCATTCAATGTAGTAGTGTTGATTAACAGTCTGACCACTGATGTGAGTGGGAACCCACTCATATCACGAATTTTGGCAATCTTGGTCTGTAATCCCTGACCTTGGGCGTCCCTCTCATCATCATCTTCCACACTGTCCCTCCCCCCTTAAAACCACTTACACCTGTCAAACACATGTGCACGAGACAAGGTTTCATTTCCGTAAACCTTGATTAATGTTTGAAATGTTTTCGTGGCTGATTTCTTAAGTTTCGCAAAAAATTGATGTTGATTCTACATTTTCCCGGCAGAATACAGTTGCACGTGTTCACTTAATAACGTAGTACTCTCAACTGGCGTGATCGGTTAAGGCGAAACTATCCACATGGATAGAGGAAATGCGTGGGATGACGTCATAAAAACAGTTGTTGCCAAATCCACTCTTTTTTCAAGTTACACGCTTAGTCTTCTTAATGTGTCACACTTTGTAAGTATATTTTTAGAAATTTCTGTTGCGAGACAGAAATTATTTGAGGTGAATATAAAGTTAATTAGTTAGATTCTTGGGGAAATCCCAAAGCTGTGCATGGGTGGAGAAGCCATTGAAATAGACTCGAAATTAATACAATAAAAAATATTTAATAATTTACTTTTATTAAGTTTGGCACTAGAAATGAGTACGCGGTATGCAGACAAGACAAGCTAAAAAGTAAGAATCAATTTATATTTATCTGAATGAAATGTTACCACTCAGACTCCTCCTGAAATTCTCCAAAGCTTGAATCGTAAAAGTGGATGCGTAAACACTTAGAAAATCATTTAACAGGAAACTAAAGGGACTGAAATACAGTCGGACCTAGATTCAACGAACCCCTATTTAACAAATTTTGCGATTTAACGAATTTTTCTTTTTTTCCAATTAAAATGAAGGCAAAACCCCCCTATTTAATGAATAAAAAACCCCGAATTAACGAATTATTTCAACGGCCGAAAATGTTTTGTTTGTGTTTTTAAAAAAATGGATTTTTTTTTCCAAAATGACATTCTTTTTGTCCGGAACAGAAAAAAAATATTTTCGTAAGTAACAAATTTCAACAGCTAAGGGTAGAAAAAAGACTTAACAGAAGTATATGTGTCATGAGTGTAACCTATCGTGTGAGTTTTGAATAGGACAAGAAACTTCTTTTTTATATCAACCCCCTCCACAACGCAGGGCAATATTTTAAAGATTATGCTACATTTGATGATGGACTGCCTACCTGAGCAACTGAAGTTCAGGAAACTGTTGATTTGTCGGAGTCAATGAGTAGTGATTCTGATGCAGGAATTGATAATGAAATTCTTATCATAACTGTTACATTTTCTAATGTTTTACATTGTTTGGAAACTGTGAAAACATACCTTATGCAGCAGGATGGAAATGATGCAATATTTTCTTCTCTACATGAAGTCGAAAAAAGAACTCTTTCGAGTCAGGAATCAAAAACAGTTTTAAACATCTACCAGTCAGTGTTTTAAAATTTCCAATTTAATTCAATAATAGTATTTTTAGCTGTTGAATAAAACGTGTAAAATTTGTAACTATGGATATTTTTTGTAGTTATTATTGTAAATTCCAAAAGGTAAATGCTAAGAATTTGCGTTTTGTTCAGACTCCTATATAACGAAAAACCATAGCATGTTTGGTCCCCATTAATTCGCTAAATCGGGGTTCAACTTTACTTTTTTTTGCTCAAAACGCTATTGCAAAAAGAAAGAAAGAAAGAGAAAAAAACATATATTTAACAAAATTAAGTTTATTAGAGTACATTTTATTTGCACCGATATGTATATGTGCATGTACTTAATAAAAATCAATGTTACAAAAATATATGCAGTTTTAGCGAAATTTAATACAAAACTTTCTTTTTGAAAAACAAAACATTGATTGAGTTTTTAAAAAATAATCTGATATTTTCCCATTGCATTGTCTTTTTTTACATCAAATTGTCAACAAATTATTCAATGCTGTCCATTTTTTTATTCGTATCACCATTGGAGAGAATGAGTATCTCAATAACTTTGCATACTTTTCGTGATGTTTCCCATTCCGGATGACGTGGGAACAAGAGCTGCATTATTCATACGAGGCAATAAACTGAAAATATATTAAGAATTGCCTCGAACATTCACACTTTTGAGATTTAAACCAAGCATTTTTTTTTCAAAAACTTAACCAGCATTTTTATTTACAATTCCCATACTATATAAGTTTCAAATTACAGATCATCAAGCAAACTAACATTAAATTATTATAAAAACATTAATTCTTCGTATCTTTGTAAAACCTAAAATTAAAATTTTTTGAAACTTTTCCGCTACATATATTTTATCTTTGAATGCTGAAAAAAAGTTTAGAGAAACTGGACAAAATATAGCAGCTAAAATTGCTATAAAATTAAATTGAAATATAAGTATTCAATTTATTTTTAGTACCAAATAAATGAATGAGCGGATCAAAAACACTATTACTCTCTTTTTCGTCCAATTTTTCCAGTTATATACACTGGTGTGCAAAAGTGAAGCATAATTGATAATTATGTGAAAAAACGAAGGAACTGTAAATCAGAATGGCGGTAAACGTAATATACGAGTGTAAAATGGTTATAAAATAAGGAAGCAAATCAAAAGAATGATAACTAATTTTATTATCCAAAGTAGCAGTTTGAAAGAAAACTGAGCATAGAAAGGATTCACACTTTAAAGAAAAAATGAAAGAAAACATTAAATAAAATACTGATGCTGCAGTTTAATAAGGCGAGTGGTCAACTCTGACAGCCAGGCACGCTGCACAGCGATTTACCATACTTGCTATGAGATGATGAATGAGTTGTAGGCTCAAACGGTTCCAAGCTTTTTGGAGAGCTCTCTTCAGTTCTGTAACAGAGCTTGGTGGGTGCGAAAGGGCTGCAATTTGTCTCCCGAGCATATCCCAATCCCATACATGCTCGATAGGATTTAAATCAGGGGAGTTTGCAGGCCACGACATGTGCTGGATGTTTTCCGTTTCAAGGAAGTCATCAATCAGCACCGCTCGGTGACATGGCGCATTATCCTCCATGAATATGAAGTCAGGACCGACAGCACCTCGAAACAAGCGAACATAAGGCTCAAGACCTTCGTCTCTGTATCTTTGAGCAGTCACAGACCCCGTGTCAAAGAAATGGAGGTCTGTGCGGCCGTCCATCATGATGCCTGCCCATGCCATTACTCCCCTTGATGGAAAAGGATGTCTTTCCGTTATGTTTCTTGGTTCAAAACGTGTCCCACGTTCTCTCCATATCTTTACCCACCGAGAATCACTACTCACACTAAACTGGGACTCGTCACTGAATATCACATTGGCCCACTCTCCCACACCCCAATGTTGATATTTCAAACTCCAATTCAAATGAGCGCGTTTATGCGCAGACGTGAAGGGAATGCAAACTGCTGGTCTTCTGCCATACAGGCCAGTATGGTTGAGTCTCCTGTAAACAGTTTGTCTCAAAATTCGTATTTCTGTGGCGACTGTGAGTGCCGAACCCAGTGCTCTGGCAGTACTGCCTCTCTTACGTCGCGCACTTATTACCAGATATCGGTCTTGGCGGGGGGTTGTGACTCATGGTCGACCTGATACTGGTTGTCGGGTAACATCTCCCGTTCTTTGAAACCTCTGCCACAGTCTTGAGATTACAGACTGGTCCACATTCAGAATTCGAGACACTTCGGTTTGTGATCGTGAGGATTCCAGCATTCCAACGATTCTTCCTTTCGTAAACATGTCCAATTGGTGTCTTTGTGCCATCATTCACCTTGTATGATGGTTAACAACGTTCCTTCGTAGAGCAGTTGCACGAAACTTTTCTGAACTGCCTATGCTGCGTGAATCGGTTTCTCCGCGTTCCGACATGCGCCAGTATTTCGTGCAGGACATAGTCGACTGAAAAGTTTTGCATAAACCCAATGTTTCTTCATCACCCAATTAATATCCGCAAGACATTTGGAATACTTTTACGAATATTTACTCCATGTTTTTCGTATTTTACGATTTATGCTTAACTTTTGGACACCAGTGTATATGTCAGGTGCAGGTGTATATAAAACAACGATGCAGAAATTACAAAAAACTGATGAAATCTGTTTCAAGACGTTTAAATATTGCTGTGGATGCTAAAAGATATCCTACTGTTGTTGTTGTTGCCGTGTCCTTCCCGCAGGGAAGGAATGAAAGTTGCCATTGCCTGTGAGACAGGTTGGACTTCTTAACGATAGATGGCGACACCACCTATCTCCACCTCCACAATTTTGGCATGGAACTGAAGGGGAGGGAAATATTCTCCAGCCCTCCTGAACTCGTGGTTTCTGCTGCGACCGCCTACAAGACTTTCGGACCCACTGATTTAACGAGGACGTACTCCGTCTGTACTCGGTGGTATTTAGTGGCATCGGGCATCGAATCCAGGCCCTCTGGTCTGGAGTCCGATGCTCTAACCACTAGGCTACCCATGGCCCCAGATACCCTACTAAGTACTAAATTAAGAAAGAAATACAATATTTAGAGTGATGTGGACTGTTTTTTAAGTGTACGAAAACTTTTAGGCGTAATTGTTAAGTAGTTTTTTGATTATTAACTTTTCAAAATAATAGTTATACTATGTTTAAAAAAAAATTGGTTGTATTTTTTCAATAAGAGCAAGCTACAGTTATTATTTAAAAAAATTTAATTTTTTTATTAGTTGAAACGCTAATTTTTACAGGAAATTGTATGTGTGCGAACAATTTTCGGGGCCATTGTATGTATTACGTTTAGTATACACACAAAATCGGCTATATAATAAAAATAGTTATCACCCAACCGGTGAAACATATAATAACCAAATATGGACTTTATTAATAAAGTTCCTTTCAAAAAAATAATTATTATTCAAAGGCCTGATTTCCATTGTTTGTGTCCAACCCCTCCGTTTTCCTAAAGTCAGAAATGCGTTATCATAGTAAAGAAAAAAGAAGCTTTCTGAAACAAAAGGCTTAGTTTCTTGGCGGGAAAGAAGGCAGGTCGCCAAAAAACAAAGAAAAAAAACAAGACCAAAACCGAAAAAAGGGAATAGGTGAGGGGCAGGAAATCCAATCTATCAGTCAGGTGATGCATTAAACATGCCACTATTCCTCGCACAAAATTCGAATGCCCCAGGAATATGCTATAGCACGTACCTCAGAACTTTGGCTAGCTCTCTCTAGAGAAATTTGTGGGGTTTAGAAGGAATATTTTTCCCTTTCTTATTTTTCTACATTTATCTTCTCATTTATTATTTTTCCTGTTTGCTTTTTGCTCCTTGGCCTCTTTTACCCGTTTAGTTCTTTCCTTTAGTCTCCGGCATATTTATTCTTTTCCCCCCATCGTCTCTAACAGTTAAAGGTGGTCCTTTATGTTGGTTGACTTCCTTTCGCTTAGCCATTTTCCTTTTCTATTTTTTTTTCCCCTCTTTCCTTTGGCGAATTGTTTATTTTGTTTTTACTCAGTGCGTCGCCGACACGATGGCGGAATGTCTCAAGAGAATTAGGAAATTCAGCAAGTTTTTGAACTTAGATAGGGTTTTGGTCGGTCTTCATTACAATTCCTGTTTATATGTGTTTTGTTTTTTCGCGGTTTGTTTTTGCTCATGTTACCTAAGAAAACATTAGAATTTTAAACAGGTGTGTGTACCTATTTCATGATTTTTTTTAGATTACACTAGATTGAAAAGTGCGATCTGAGTTCTTAATTTATTTAGTGATTTTTAGCTTAACCATATATAAATATAAATAACTTAAACCCTTAAAATTTGAAAAAAAAGCCTGAATCCAACAGAAGTAGATTAAGCTTTAACCCTTTTGTGGGCCTTCGAAAGATTATTTCCCATCTACATGATCTTACAAAATATACCTGTGGCAAACGCAAAACCCATTATAACAACGTTTCTCAAACTGTGGGGCATGCCCCCCTAGGGGGGCGTGATAACTCATCTAGGGGGTGCGAGCGTATTGAAAAGTCGTAATCAAATAATTATTTAAAAAAACTATAAATTTGTTGAAAATATGCAGTCAAAATACATTCTGACATAGTAAAAAATAAAATTATCATTTACACTGAAATAACAAGCATGCAAATGTATCAGCACTGCACAGTGTATTTAATTCTTAATTTAAACAATAATATGAGAGCAAGTTTAATAATTACCAGTGACCCTATGGGTATGTCACATATAAAATTCAAAAATTAACAGTTATCTTTGTAATTTGTACGTTTTATAGTTAATTTCTTAACTGAAGATAAAAAGTTACGCGATTTGCTCCCCAATGCCACCATTTTCCCCGTAGGCACGCGCGCGTATGTGATGTATTGGGGGGGGGGGAATAAATAAGCAAATCCTCTGAAATAAGTAAGTCCTACGCAACACTGTCAAAGTCCTTTTATGCATTCCAAAGTTTTCGGTATAATTTTATGGATAGCAGTGCACAGAAAAGATCGTATTTTGGAAAGACGTATATATACGTCCAGGGCATTTAACGCTTTGGGTGAGAGACATGTTTATACACGCCGGTGGGACTCAAGAGGCTTAGGTCGTATTGCACCTTTAGCGTCAAAGAGTAGCATTTTTTAATTCAATGAATTGTTATGGTAAGGAAGGGGGGCGCGATGAAAATTACGATTTAATAATGGGTCACAAATATTGAAAGTTTGAGAAACACTGCATTATAATATATTAACCTTGCTATTATAACGATGGGAAAGACTAATTCCTACTTCAGTTTTGTGCTACTGCACATAATCTAGCGATTATAATATCTATCTGTCAATCGGACAATAAAAAAGAGGGCACTAAAGAAGAAGTACCTTGTCCAAAAGCTATCGCTGTATATAATGATGTCATGGGAGCGCTTGATCGCTTCGATCAAAGAAAAAAAAGATACCATAAAGAAGAAAATCTGTAAAATGTTGGCATCGTATCTTTTTTTTTTTTCCTTATTGACTTTGTCATCATAAATAGTTTCATACTGTGGCAGGCGAACAAAAGAAACAGAAGATTAGACCAGCTACCATTCCGTATAGCATTATCTCGTCAGTTAATAGACGGATATTCCTCAAGAAAAAAGAAAGGACGTCCTGCTAGCTTCCAAGTACAGAAGTGTGTAATTCAGGATGCTGTGCGCTTAGCAGTGTGAGAAATCATATGCCAAAGATGGTCTCCAACAATAGACGATGAAGGAAATGGGGCAGAAAGGGACAAAAAAAGAATACCACCTACATGTGTGTGGAGTGCGATGTCCCCTCGTGCATTGCAACACGCTTCTCTCATCTTTTCATGGTAAATAATTGACGAGTCCTCCTCGTCTCGCTTTACTTTACGTTTTAATCGCAAACTCTAACTCCTAACCTCTCTCTCTTCCTCGAACCTAAAAGGAAATACTTAAATATATGACATGATTTACATAGGTCGCGTCTTCTTCTTCGGGATAAAGTTTTCAATTAAGCAATATTTATATTAATAGAATTACCCCAAGAAGATTAGTAAAATGTACGCGAATAGACCCGTTACAAAACTAATATATAATTATCACCAAAAATGTATATCCATAAGTAGGGAATACAATACCGGAATACCGAATTCCGGTATTTTGAGCCATTTGTACATTTTTGTTATACCGGTATTCACAAGTTTAAATACCCTTTTTTTCGATATTTATTAGAAATTTTTTTAAACTGTCTTCATTATATGTTCAGGGATCACGAACATAGCAAAACAGTATATGTTTTTTTAATGTCTTTTTAACGAACGAAATTAGTTAGACTGTGAGTATAAAGTTGCATCGTACAATCAAGATAAGTGATAAAATATGGGAATCATCCAGGGAGGCGAGCCAAAACTATCCTATTACAGCTCAGAGCAGTACTGCACACGTTCAGGATTCGTAGTATGATATACGTATCTGCTAAAACAAGGTTGTAGTTGTGAAGAAAGTGCGGAATGTTTCGATATTTTTTTTTAATTGGGGAGTTTTTTATTCTCATTGTTTTTGCATATCATACTTATTTGTTCAAAATAATTTTCAGATTCATATATATATTCATAAATAATAACCCATAATAATGAATAAGAACTACTTTAAAGAATATAAAAAATCAGTTGATAATATTATGGTTGGGTTTCATTATTTATTTGATTAAAAGAATACAGTGACACAATGTAAAAGATGTCCAAGAGTTATTAAAGTGAATGGAGTAAGTACAAGCTGACTCCATATACATTTAAAAAATAAACATGATACAAATTTGTTAAAGAGGAAAGAATCTAGAGACGTTGAAGAAATACAAATATTTAAGCACAGTTTCTAAGCCCAAGCCAGCAGAGATTTGAGATTATTTTGAAAAGAAAAAGATAATTATTTGAAGGAAATTATTGCACAAAATTATACGTTCCAGGTTTAATGACAGTGCATTTAATTGATGCATAATGTTTTTAAGATCACATTTCAAAAATTTGTAATAGTACCACAGATTGAATAGTGATATTTACACTCTTTGTGATTTAAATAAATAAAATGTTCCTTTAATTTTTTTTGTGATTTTTTTATGTAATGTTATAATTTATAAGTTACAAATTATTTTTTGTAATATTTACACTCTCTAATAAAACTGGTAAATATAAAACAAAGAAACACCTGTGTTTTCTTCCTTTTTCTAAAATTTCTACTAACGGTATTAAAACCGGTATCCCGGTATTAAAATCTAAAAAAATACCGAATACCGAATTATATTTACCTAGCAATCCTTATCCATAACATATTTATTAAGTGTTTTATGTATTGTTAACTTAATTATTTATTTGTCTTACATAAATTCATATTGCATTTAATTTAAACTATGTTTTCAATCATTTATAAATTTTTAAAAATACTTTCATAAGAGTATTTTCATGATTTAATTTTTAATAATGTAATTAATATTTACGAATTATTATTCATTTACGAACTATTTGGGAACAATTTCTTTATAACTGGTCTATTCTCTAGCTTAGTATAGTAGCATCTTTTCACGAATAACACAATTTTAAGCTATAGATGTTCTGTATATAAAGAAGATTTTCTCTCTTAGAAAAATTCTTTAATTATTACTATTAACAATGGAAAAATTCCCTGTAAATGTTTATTTTCTGAGATGGTTATTTTATTTTCAATTGCTTTATATTAGACTATTAACTTTTAGTACTTTTAACTATTTTAGAGTCATACATTAGTTAATTGATTCAGTGTGGTATTCAAGGTAGTTCAATAAATATAAAAACAACATAATGTTAGGCCAAGGATTCAAAACTCTTCCTGCCGAAAATTGTATGCATTAGAATAATAGAAGTTGATGTACAAAGAAATCATGTTTCTTAAAGTTCTAACATGGTACAGCTATAGGAAACGAGGCATCAGTTAAGATGCTGTCTTTGAATTGTGGCGATAATTTGGAAATCTAGCGTTGATAGCACCGGCGAAGCTAGTCTTTAGTGGGCCCTGTATCAAAATTCCTCGGAAGCTCTTTTTATGATTTTAACATAAAATTTTTATGATATTAACTCTCCCTTAACACTTTATGATTTTTTCTTACGCATGCTGGGTCCCCTGTAGTGTGGGAACCCCGTATAAATGATACGGCAGATAAAGTGGTAGCTGCACCCCTGTTTTTTTGTTTGATAGTCCACTGTATTATTATAAAATTATTAATTTATTGAAAAATAACCAAAAACTCAGTGAATGGAAATCAGAATAAAAGACAAAATATATTTAAGTAGCTATATTTTTATTTCTTATCTTTTTAGATAAAGTATGTTATATATATAGTAAATCTTTCACGTCCTCATTCACTTCGCATATTCTAAAGACAATCCAATTACACAAACAATATAGAAGACATATTTCTCGAAAAGTAAGAGGAAAATAATGTAACACATAAATTGAAATGTATGCAGCTTTCGAAAAATGTGGAACGGACAATCACTCCAACAAATTACCCATTCTCCTTTCAGATGTTAAAAGAACCAAATATCCCCCTCCCCAAAGTTTGCTTTCAACCCTATCTTCTCCTTAAGCATTCCATTCACTTTCACCTCAGAGGAGGGCTTGATTTAAAATTCCTTTTTGCATAACGCCCCTAGTATTAATCACGAGCGTTTTAACGAAAAGAGCAACATTAAAATAAATTTTTTTCTAAAAAGCGAAAAAAGAAATGGAGTCAGCCATTTGGAGAACCATGCAAACGTTTGCGGGTAATATTCAGCCCCATTACTCCTTAACGTTGTTTTTCCTTCTTTGCTTCTGTGGTGCCGTGACCATTCCACTTTTCCACTCGTTTTATGACCTCTGTAAATCTTCCACAAAATGGCGAACGTGTAAGAGGAATGTTAAGAATTGCATTTGTCTCTTTTAAACGAGCCGCTGTTAACCGAAGTTACGCTCGGCGAATCAAATGCTCGGGTTTTGTTGCTTAAGTTTACAAGAGTTGCAGCTAAACTATGTTGGTATTTTAATTATTTCAGTGTGTATCCAATGTCAAAAATTGTTAAAACCTAAATTGTTGAACTTGTAAAATATCGAAATTTCAGTAAGCTTCTGAGTTGACATAAAGTTAGAATATCAAGTACAGTGAAAACCGTTTAACATGAAACTGAAATCTTTTTTTTTTTTTGTTTTAAAGAATATTGCAAAATACATACATATGTATATTCAACAAAATTAAATTTATTAGAGTATATATTCAATTGTTTAATAAAAATCAGTGAAACAAAAATTTTCACAAGGCTTAATAAAATTTAATACAAAATTTTCAAGTTTTTTGGAAAATATATAATTTGATATTTTTTTTTTACATTGTCCTTTTTGACATCAAATTACCAACAAATTGTTCGATGTCGTCCATTTCATTATTCATTTCCCCATTGGAGAATGTATTTCATGTTTTTAACTGTTCATACTTTTTGCGCTGTTCATCATTTCGGATGTCGTGGAAACAGAAGCTGCATTATTCGTTTCATTTTCGTTGTCAGAATCTGCATCGATGATATTTTTTGAGCTTTGAACAAACTCCAAAATATGTTATCTGCCATAATTGGGGCTGTACACACATTATCGTCATCTATTGCAGCTAATTCTTTCGATGATACAGTAAGACAGTCCGTTAACTTTTTAAACATTTTATCAAGTGTCGGCTCAGTTTCAATATCCTCCTTCTCCCATAAGGAAAATCTTTTCCTGTTAAGCGATTTTCATTTCATGTTATGAGAAAAAATATGCATGAAAATGCATAGTAATTTGTTCGGAATGTTGTATTATTTCGTGATAACCGGTATTTCGTCTTAAAAGGTTCCGCATTAAACGTATTTTATTGTATTCAAATAAAGATTGAGTTTTTCTTCGATGACATACTCAGCTATTTCATATCCTACACACATACTACTTTTTAAACGTGTATGTGTAGTAATTCACCATTTAAATTTTCTGTCAATTTTGATTTTATTAAATTCATGATGGTCTTGAAATCTCCAAGACACTGTGGGATAACTAACTTTTTTAAAAATTTACCCACGTAACGCGATTACAACTTTATCCCGCTCAAAAACTGCAAAGTTCGCACAGTTTTGTATCAATCTCACCCACTCTAACCAATCACTGTATTAAGGAAATCATATGATTCTCAATGGCTCAGATTGGAAATTATATAAAAGCTGAGATCTCTGGTATGTAGAAAATAATATTTCTGTCCATTGTATTTATCCGTATGTTTCTGTTGCTAATATTTATTTTGTCGCTTTATGTGTGTAAAATAAAAATGTGCAACTAAATTGAATAAATGGACTAAATAAATGCCCCAATAAGATGTTTAATTCTAGTGAAATCATCACATACATTAGTAAGAAAAAAACGTGAAAGTTATTTATTTATATCGTAAAATTAGCTTTTATAAATATTTTATCCTTTCATTCGATAATTAAAATTGAATTTAAGATTAAATTCAATTTTACGATTCAATTATAAAGTAATTAAATTAATAATTGATAAAAAGACATTATTTTATTGTATTAATTATAAAATAGTTAATTTTTAATAATAGTAATATATTTTACAGATTATTTTGTATTATAAAAATATTTTATTTGTAGTATATTGTATTCCACATTTTAGAACTATTTGTAACTAATCTTTATATAAAATGTCATTTACTATTTATTAAAATATATTTTACTATAAATATTATTTATTAATATAAAAATATATTTATAAATATGATATAAATATTTATATAATTACAGTAATTATTTTACTTTATTAAATACTATATAATTAAATAAAATATCAGTTAATATTCAATAAATATTTATTTAATAAATTTATTTAATTTTAAAAAATAATTAAATAAATTCGAGAAAAAATAGTTCGAACCCTATCCGCTTGGTAGAAAGCATTTACATTACACATATGCTACTGCGTCGCTGAAACTTAATTATATAAAAGCTAAGCATGAATTTCGAAGGTTATTTTATCCAAATCGACTGGCCATTCGATTCTAATACATTGAATATTGAAAGAAGGCTAAAAGAGTACTAATATTACACCAAGTCTCTTTCCAAAATGAATTTCCTTATTTGTGTCCTCTTCTTCTTAGAATGATTGATGGCCTAGAAAAAGATCGAGTTTTGAGAACTAAGAAATAGAAAACACACTAGCAGGAAGAAGGCTGACATGGAAAAGGCTTCGTGAGAAGGCCAAGGCTCACCCTGAGCTGTCGAGCCACTGAGAGAGTAAGGGATATGAAGTACAATGGACGACAAGTGTCGCACGTTGAAAGTCTGGCCGATCGCGGGTGTGATTTTCTATGCAGTTTTAAAGAGGAACGGAATCTCGCCGCTGCATGGAATAACTTTTCTAAGACATGGATGTATAAATCAGCTGTAAATCTGACCAACAGTTTAGTTTTGTTTTGAACATGATCCCAAGATGTGAAATGAATGCAACAAATTTTTCTTTGTCCTCAATAGAAAATAGTGTTATTCTTTGTATTATGTGAAGATAATACATTGGGGAAGATTATACATACATAATACATACTACCTCATTGGGAAAAAAATGTGCTTCTATATTTTAATGCACAAAAAAAGTTATAATTTGAATAAATACTACTTCAGATATCACAATGTTTTATTTATACTTTATTTACAATTAAGAATATTTTATGTACCGTTCAGGACATCATATTATTCATTGAAATAGAGTTATTTAACTTGTAGGCTCATGGTCAAGTTTTAGTGTAAAAAGAGTTCATCGGCACTGTAAGTTTGGGAACTCTTACTATATTGTTTTGATGGTGGCGAAAGGGGTCTTTATATATATAAATACTCATTTGAAAATATAACACTATCTATAAACATATTCTTAGCAGATCACAAAATGTCAAAGATTTAATCAAAATAAATCGAAATTCCGCAAATAGAATGAAATCGATTACCGATAATAAAAAGGGGGGGGGGACAAATATTTTCCTTATACTAAATTTTTTCTAGAAAAGCTAAGTTAGAAAACTTTTGTTTCATGAATGTTTTTCTCTTTTATGGTATTCTGGGAAAAGAAATTCATTGTTAAACAGTTAATGCAGTGTTTTTCAAACTGTGGGGCGTGCCCCTCTAGGGGGCGTGATAAATCTACAAGAGAGCGTGAGCATATTGAAAAGTCGAAAACAAAAGATTATTTAAAAACGTTAATTTATTGAAAGTAAACAAACAAAATACATTAAGATATAATAAAAAATAAACTACACTTTTTACTGATATAATACACTTATAAATTTATCAGTACTGCTTAATATATATTTTACAATTAATTTAACAATACTAAGTTAAGAACAAGTTTAATAATTACCAGTGGCCATATATAGGCTTGTTATACATAAAATTAAAAACAAAAATTAACACTTATCTTGATAATTTGTATGGTTTATAATTAATCAATTAAATACCGATTAAAAATTTCACGATTCGCTCCCCAATGACATCATTTAACATTAAGGTGAGCGTATGTGGTATTGGGGGGGGGGGGGAAAAAAAGAATAAATAAGCAAATCCTCTGAAATAAGTAAATCCTTCCAACCACTATCAAGGTCATTTTATTGCATTCGAAAGCCTTCGGGATAATTTTATAGATAGCAGTGCACAGAAAAAAATCGTACTTCGGAAGGACGTATATATACGGAAAGAGGTATATATATACGGAAAGACGTATGTAGACGTCCAGGGGGGCAATCAACGCTGTGACTGAGAGAGACGTATATATACGCCGGTGGCACTTAAGAGGTTGCAGTCGTACTGTAACTTTAGCGTCAAAGTATAGTATTTTTGAATTCAATACATTATGTTTATGTGGAGAGGGGGGAGGGGTTAATGAAAATTATAATTGAATATCGGGTCACAAATATTGAAAGTTTGTGAAGCACTGATTTAATATAATTATTTATGCATTATTAATAATATATGCAATTTAAACAGGATCAAAGTAAACGACTCAGGTAAGGACGTTTTGAATCCAATCATCAAATTGGGCTTGAAAGTAATGAACTATAATCTTTTAGATATTAAGTAAGTTAAAATCCCTCTTCTTGTGTTATATTTATAATACAGTAAATAAATAAAAGATAATAGCAGTACTTCAATACCCAAATAGTTTTTCAAACTTCATGACTGACAATGCTCTAGTCTAAAAGCGCGAGTTTTAATACGAATTTTTTCAGTACCATTCGTACGGAATACTCGAATCATTGTGATTTAAAAAGACATGCTCATCAACCTTATCAAGCCGTGTAAAAATTATGCCCGTCTTCAATAATTGATGTTTAGTTCTATAGGTATAACATTAGCCAAAGAAAATCTTTTGTAATTAGAAGTAAATCATTTATTTCAAGATTTCGCTTACTGACAGTTATAATATCTTTCGAATAATCTGAGAAAATAGAGATAATTACAAAATTGTGAGTGAGTGAGCGTTTATTAACGTAGCTCTATTTGAGCTATTGGCGACGGACCTCGCAATTTTGAATCACGGTCAAGTGACGAGGACGGTTTCGGAGCTAACACCCCAGTCTCTTAACTTCTGTACCACACCCAAAAGAGAAATTTGAGTTATGATAGAATTAACATACACATCAATCCCTTTACATGGAGGGTCTTCAGTGGCACTAGGGCTCGAACTCATGACATACTGGCCACGTATTCGTAACCATGTCCACTAGGTAACCACGGCCTTATTTTATAAATTAGTACTAAATGTACCCCTTCAGAGCTTTTCCATCTTTGGATAAGTACAGGTTTTACAACCCGGGGTACCCTAGCAATCTTTTCTCTTTCCTATATATTTTCGATTCTTCCTTTTATCTGACTACCTTTTATCATCACATTTGAATCCCATATATATGTTATCGTTAAAGCGAATAATTCAGTTATTTCTTAAAATAACTAGGTATTTCATGAAATAACTAGACAAGTTGTAATGCCGGATGGTTCCTGCTTCCATCTGAAACCCCTTGCCTACCCGCAGACCCGGCTATGTGTGTGAGAGAAACTGAATAATCAACAGACATGATTTCACACTAATTATTTAATTGTTACCAAAATATCAATCAGACACAATAATAATCTAATGAAGATAAATAATCAAATAGTAGAGCGCGGAGGTGAGATTCAATAACACGGGGATAATACTACGGACCCTCAACTGAATCCAAGATAGCTTAAATACGCTCAATATAAACTACGTCGCACACTAATAAACTAACTTCTAATTAAACAAGTCTCACGATACCTGTACTTTTATGAAGTGGATCCTACATTTGAATCTTGCAGGAGATCTTTATCTGGATTTAATCACTGTCGCTGGATCCACTCTCCGTAATCCTTTTCATGGACAAACTCCAAAATCTCTTAATAATTCCACGATCCTTCAATCTTCAACTAACAAACTAACTCGCCAACTCTATGCTATAACTCCAACTTGCCAATCCTCAAACTCGCAAAAACAGAATTTATATAATATACTTCATTTGCATAATCACGCTTTCTTACTCGGTGAAAGTTGGTTGAAATAAATATTTTTCTAAATGTGTCATGAAGGGATTAGTAGAGAACCGCGTATAGATCCATCATAAAGTCAGTTAAAGTATCTAATACATTCAAAATTTCATACTTTACCTTGTTATTCTATGAGGTAATTAACGATAGACCGTTGTGAAAAGTAAAAAAATTCAAAGTTATTTTATAAATTAATTGATCCTCTAAACAGCTAAAATCTCTTGAAAAATATATTTTATCCATATTGGGAGGATTAATTCATAAATAACATGGAAAAGCAGATGAAATAATTTATTAGTGCTCATATTGCAAACATTAGTTTAACAGGAAGAAAAAATATGTTGCAGAAATATCGAAAAGTTCTTGTGCTGGGAAGAAAACTGCTCGTGTGTCATAAAAGCGTGTAAACTTTTTCAAACAAAAATGTAAGAGAATATTAATTTAAATTTTATGAACATATTTATTTGAGTAAGGATTGCTGTAATGCACTTTGAATTGCATTGAATATTATTTTTGAAACAAGCATTGCAAAGCTGTTATGAGCGGTTAAGAACTGACTAAATGCAGCTTTCAAAGAACTTTAGAGTGCCGCATTTCTTACCTAGTTAAATGATAGAATTCAATAATTTTATGTACTTTAACTGACTTGTCTAGTTATTTTACGAAATACCTAGTTATTCTATGAAACAACGAATTTCACTTATCGGATACGCTTTATTAGTAACATATACATTTATCGTAATTGTTTACATGATATATTTGATTAGCATATTAAATAGTACTTAAACAGTGACTTCTTAAGGTTCTTAAGACCCAGGACCCTATGTACTAGTAACCCCCCCCCCCTGCGAATCTTTTATGTAGACAATATATAGTATACGTTGTCAAATACTCGTACAAAATGGTAACCCCTAATAAAGGTGCGCAAATCACAATCTTATAAGCCTAAGCACAAACAGTCGCAACCGACTGCCACTTTCACCTAAATGATGGTGTATGGTGGTAGACCTAGTCTTAAACAGGACGATGGACATAACATTATAATACGGTTTTGCCACTATTACTAGTTGGTTATTTAGTTTAAAACTCCCAGTTTTTCGGGAAAAAATTTCGGGAATAACTTTTAACGGATTTAAATATTCTGAGGATATTGCATCCGTCCTGTTCGAAATTTTCCAACCGACTTCCTCTATGCCCTCTCTAGGGTATTGGGATGGTAGCGGTTGGCTTCTTTATCCCCGTGAAACATCCGGCTCGTGGACGGAGTTGGGGGGGGGTTCTCACGGAGTCAAAGGTTGGCGGGGTGATGCCCAAGAACAATAACTTGCAATATTTTAAGGGTGCACGTGTTCATAAAAGCGCTTTTATCCTATCCACAAAAAGAAGCCGAATTTCAGCTGTGTGGCGGGAAACGAATGTAGGGAACGAAATGGGGCCCCCGCCGAGATCCTCAGCCCTATTAGCAGATGTATTAAAACGTTCTTGTATTTGGCATAACTTGGCCAAATACGGTTCATACATCATTAAAACTACCCTACTATTTAGTCCATGATGGACTAAAAAGTTACAAAGGTTCAATTGGAAGAACGCCGTAGTTTTTCTTAAATGTATTATTTGTGATAAAATTAAGACAGGATATTGATAAACTATTTATCGGATAAGGATATATTTTAAATAATGCAGAATACAAGATAAGGAGAAAAGATTGAATACATTTCTTTCAATACTTAAAGATTCTTTTTTTTATTAAAAGACCCACAACAAGATCACCATTATTTCTATAAAAGTATTAAGTCTTGTAACAACCTGGTAGTGGTTGTTGCTGCTTGGAGGTTCGAGTAAAGATTAGGCATGGCCAGTTTATTAGTCATAACC
Organism: Trichonephila clavata; assembly: GCA_019973975.1. Taxonomy (NCBI): domain Eukaryota; kingdom Metazoa; phylum Arthropoda; class Arachnida; order Araneae; family Nephilidae; genus Trichonephila; species Trichonephila clavata. The sequence goes on along the minus strand of BMAO01011394.1, from coordinate 39,836 downwards.
AAATTCAAATTTATTTTATCCCATTTACTTAAACCAAACAACTAAAGGTAAGAAAGGCACTACGCAACTAATTAGAAGAGCAATCACACTCCTTAAGGATTCTTAACATATGAGTATAATCTACTCCGCTTACTCTTGGAACACTCTGGACTTCTACGCTAGACTTCACGGTAAATCTCTTACTTGTACGACCTGAGGTCGTAATTCTTAAGCTCAATCTTATAATGTATTCTCCAGTTACCGATAATTGAACATCCAGCGACTATCCATCGGCTAAATTTCGACTAATCTCGCGTACCTAAATGTCCACGCTCAAATATAACAACTCATTTGCATAAAACAAGGCTTCTTCGGGAATGAGTTTTCAATAGAACATATAGTTAAAAAGAAATAAATTTAGAAAGATTAGTTGAGGTTTGCGGATAGACCCGTTGCAGTCTGCTCTCTATATTTCCCTTCAGACGTTCTTGAACTTTTGTGGAGCAATTTATGTTCTTCTAGCTATTTCTGTGGTGATTCAATTTTTTAATTCTTCAATGCTGCAAGTTTCTGCAGCATAAATTCGGTTAGGTTATCCTTAGAAAAATAAGTCGAGTTGTGTGATTTTGGGAGAACGGGTTGGCCAGAAAATTGATCCAATCCTACCAATTCAACGATCTGGGAATTTTTCATCAAGGAAATCATACACATGTACATATAATGACAGGAGACACCATCCTGTTAGGAAAAAATGTTTGGCTACATTTTTTCTAATTGTGATACAACAATTTCAGCATTTAGAAATAAATTTCCTTACTTCTCCGTTGATGAAATTTTTTATACCGCAGAGTCACATCTGAACCGTTTTCGGGCATTACATTTACAATAGCTAGAAAACGCATATTGCTTTTTCACCGCATGGCATCCTTTTCTCTGTAAACAATTACGCTCACCGTTGCCCTTCTCAAAAAATAGAACAAATGTGATTCCTTGTATTCAAGAGATTATATCGATATAAATAATTCCTCTTACGTCGTAAAATTGCGTTTCAATTTAATTTTGATGTCAGGTGAATAAATTATAAAATGCCTGTATTAGGAATTTTTTAAATGACATTTTGTCAAAAAGGAATTAAAGATAATAGAAGCTAATATTTCACTATTCTAAAAATACATTTTACAATTCTCCTGTGTTTACTGTTTAACATAAAATGACTAAATTACTTTAGGTGAAAGAATTTTGTTACTCCTCGCATGTACTGTATTGGAAATAAAAAAAACTGCTCTTTTAGCTACCAAGGGTATATTTTCGGAACATATTTGTTCCCTATCCTTTCAAAATCATTTTCTTGTTGCGAAAGATTACTCGAAACTTCTTAGGAGACACAGTCAGTTCACTGATAAAATTTTCTAATGTAGAAAACGTGTATCTCGGTATGTTTTGGTAAATCAATCACATCAATTTTGAAACTGAATTCCACTTTAGAAACTTTCGTTTCTGTCTCAATTTTATCTAACCTTTTTTCACTGATAGTTGAATGACAGTCTTGAACAATCCCGTTTTGACGTAATCAGTTCATCTTTACTTTTCCTTATTTATTCGTCAGTTCATTTTAGAAAAGTTTTTAAGGGCTTCCTTTTTCTTACACAAGTGTAATTTGATTTTTCCTGCTTCTTCAATTCCTACTATTTTTTCACAATCTTCCTATATCTTGTTCAAATTTTCAATCGTTGATAAAATACATTTTAAAGTTCTCAATTGAGCTGAAATTTTATATAGACGATTATTTTAGATGACGATACAGTAATTTAATTAATAAAAATTAATCGATTTAAACTAATTTTTCAGAGATTTACAGATACAGCCACTTTGGCATCATTTTTGGCAACTTAGTGGCCATTTTGGCGACTTAGCTACCATTTTGGTGACTTAGCAATCATTTTGGCGAATTAGAAACCACGTTGGCGACTTTGCGACCACTTAGGTGTGTCAAAACTCTAAAAGGTTTTTTTCTCGCATTAAAGTGCTCATTTAAGCTGAAATTTTCTAAACAAGATTGTTTTGGGTGACAATACGATTATTTAATTATAATTAATTTTAATTAATTGACGGAAACTAATTATTTAAAGAATTACAGATACAGTCACGTTAACTTCATTTTAGCGACTTGTGTTAAAACGTTAAAAGATTTTTTTTCTCTCACGTTTTGAATCATTCATTTGAACTGAAATTTTATATACGGTTGTTTTGGATGACAATACCACACAATTTCCATTTAATATTGTGATTCTGTCGTATGTATATACATATTTATATTAATTGGAGTTATTTCATAAAAAGTAACTAAAATAAAAAATTTCTTTGTCGACTTAAGAAGGAACTGACTTAATTTTTTTTATATTATATGTTATTTTTTCCTTTTCAAAACATTTTATTTATAATCAACGAAATTATGAAAATCATCAATTAATATAAATGAATGTCATTATGCACACACACACACACAATATTCATAACTAATAGGTAAGTAATTGTAGTTTTTTTTTAAATTAAGAATACTAAGATATTACAAAAAAGTATTGACATGAAACTGTTTGGAACATACTCTATAAATTGAAAATAGCTTATTTGAGAATAACTTTGTACATCTTTAGTGCGCTTTTTTAAGTAAATTTAAAATGCAGACGAAAAATCCTTTAGATTTTGTTATACATATTTATTCGTCTGCAAAATAACATTAAATAATTCTCAAATAAAATTAAATATGTGTTATTTTTTATGTTATCTACATGTTTAAAATCAGTGACATATGTCTATACGTAGATTTCGTACATAGATATCTTATTACATATGTAGATAGATATTTTTATTCATAGATTATTTCATATGCAGATTTCATGTTAAGATAATTTACAGGATATGCAGATATATATCTTCATAAGTTGAATACTTTCATAAATGCAGATAAAATATCTTCATATAAAGATATTTGCAATACTGTACTTTAAGTTATTTGACTGGTTGCGATAACTTTTTTTTTTTTAAAAAAAATGGACATATGGGGATTTTTTTATTTTTAAATTTGTTTACTACATTTTTAGAAAAATATGCTAAAATTAAGAAGAGAAAAGAAATTATTATTACTAAAATGGGAAAAAATAGGTAAATATTGACAAAAAATAGCATAAACGCGGCCCATTCTGTACCAAAGGTTTATAAACAATATTTCAATTTTTTCATTCTAATGTGTTGCTATGTTGTTCATTTTTGAAATGACCTTCAGGATAAGAGATATTTTCTTTTTTACAAAAACTAGAGCACTTTATCTGAGTTATTATATGAAATTGCTTAAAAAAACAGTGATTATATTAACATAAGAGACTGATAATTTTGTAATAAAACAGTGATTGATAAATCTGAAGGTTAAAACACTTCTACTTTTATACAGAAATTACAGAAAAAATTTCAGTTAATTATTTTCAAAACTTTTTTAGCAATTGCTGGCCCCGTTTGAGTATTTTCAAAAACATATATTTCGAGTAAAACACGTTTTAAAGAATGACATCTTGCTTAAAGTAATGGGCATCTGCTTTTACTAAAACACTTGTAGTTTTTGTTCTAGTGAACGGAAAAGGATAAACTTGGTATTTTTATAAAGCTAGTAAGATGGCGTATAAAATAAAATCCTAAACAATTTGTCAATTTTCGGCAAAATTCACAATTTTAGGGTAATCGTATACCTTAAAATATCACACCAAGAAGGAAAGCATATAGTAGAAACTTGTTAAACGCACTTACATAGCATTTTTGGCAGTGTCGTAACGGAGAATATTAGGCCCCCCCCCCTGCAAAGTCAAGTTTTGCCTTTAATATCTTTTTAATTGGTTAAATATCGGGTGTCTATAATTAAACCTGAATTTTGACAGTAGTCGGTAGCATGATCTATACTGCTGAATTGCGTGAAAATTGGTTAATTTTAGAATGAAATTATGGGAATTTTATCGAGCGAATAAAAAACAATGAGTTTCAAAAACCATCTCCAGGTGGAATATCATAGCTTTATTGAGAACATATAAATAATCAACAAAAGTTTACAAAACATACTCGATATGCTTTCGACCATTGTCTGCCACCATCTAGATGCGTAAAATTGTATGTTCGACTGTTGAAAGCCGCCTTAAATGGGGGATGTTACACACAAGGTGTTCTATGCCTTCTATGTTCTGGTCGGATGGAGATGTGATGGGATCCAAGGACTTGAAATATCCCCACAGCCAAGAATCTGAAGGATTAAAGTCGAGAGATTTAGGAAATCAAGCTGTAGGAAATGGCGGCTGATGATTCTGTCGTCATAGAAATGGCGGCACAGCACTTGTTTCACACAACGGACGAGTGTTGTATGGAGGAGCACCACATTCTGCGTAAACATTGTGGTTGAATCACATGAGCTTGCTTGAAGAGCCGGAAAAACGGATTGCTCTATAGTTACGGCATTTCCATATGCTAATAGTTTGCACTGCACTACGCCATCTAGTGGCTGTTTTTGATACTCATTTTTTTTCCTCGATAAGATTCCCATTATTTCATTTTTACATTACCCATTTTTCATGCAATTCTGCTGCATATTTTTTTGTTAGAACTCGCAAATTTCAAGTTTCATTACCCGCTACGTAATCACCCGGTACGTACTTGAAGTTAGTCATGCCTTAGCCCCCTCCCGAAACTCTCCCCTCCCTGCAATGAAAAGGTTTCGGGGGTGTACATTATGCTACTAACAGTGGTTTTATACTTATTATTGCTTTGGGGCTCACACGTGATTATAATGCATTCTTTGGAAGCCTTCACGTTGGGTAGACAACTGTGTATTCAGATTTCTGTCTTATAAATCTAAATATAAAAAAATGAAAAGAAATTTATAAATGCATTATTTTCAGTTTTATGTACAAGTTCCATATTTTCCCAGGTTACGAAAATGATTCCTAGGAATCTGGGGGTATTCTGAAAAAATATTTCATTTTTATGTTTGCACTAAATAATTTTTAAATGGTTTATTTTGTAGATTGTAAGTAATAACTAATTAATGATTATAACAAGGTATTCACACAAATACCTTACCTCAGCAAGAGCAATGGATTAACAATGTTTGTCTTCGAACGAGGCTCAATACCGGAATATTTTTTTTCCTAAAAGACGTTTGTACATTAATGTTATATTTTTGTCTCACTATCCCTTAAGAACCTATATATCTTATAATATCCCTCCCTTTTTGTGAATCAATAAATTTTTTCAGGTGCAAAATGCGCTTTATAATTTTGTTTCTAATATTGCAATACTATGCGGATTTTCAAATTTGCAAGTTCAAATGAAAAAATGCCTAGTTTGGGAAACAGGAAATAAAACTAGGAATTAATAAATTTTAAGAATATTTTGCACAGTTCACAGATTCTGTATTACTATAAAGACACAAATTTCTAAGATACCAATTGGAACGGTTCTCTTTTTTAATGTGTTCCAAATAGAAATGGGACTCTGACACTAAGCGAAGGCAGTCTTAAGCCATTTCTTCCACATGCATACTGAAACATTCTACTTTTGGTAAAAGTGCTTGAGTACTTAACTTCGTTTTCAGTCTCTGCTGCTTTCGCTCGTCGTTTTTAAAACTCATTTTTGTGGACATCGGCAGCGGTAAGCATCTCTGAACGATGGCACGGAAGTAGAGGCTTTTAGGTTAATCCCCATCTTTCAAATTAAGTTAAACCTGTGTGCCCTCGGAAACTTTATTATTATTCCGTTAAATCGTCACCTAGCACTGTGATGGAATTTAAATAAAAAGTCCCGTTCAATATTTGCATTCAACTTTCAATCTCGTTTAAGAACATTATGTTCAGGAACAGTTCGAAAACTTTAAGCTGGTTATAAACTGGGAAGAGGAAGAGATTACCTTATACTCTATCTTTTTTTTTCTCTCAGAACTTTTTTTCTTTAGTGTGGATAATTGATACCATTGTGTGAAAATATTTTCGGTACAGCAAGGAAGAAAAGTAACAATTCGTAAAATATTTTTGTAAAAAAAAATTGAAATACTACGTTGATGGATTTATTAATGGAATTTACAAGATTAGAAGATAACTCCCGTAGCGCAACTGTAATCATTTCTGCTTTTGCTCTGGACGTAAATCGGGAGAAAATTTAAGAGAATTAAGATTACGCTCGTCTTTGTAAAGGGCTCAGAAACGGACTAACATATAAATTTAAATACTTTTTTAAGAAATCTTTGAGATGGAACTTTTGAAAAATTAGTCTTCTCTTTTATTGAATATAAGAATACACTTGAGTCCCGAAAAACCGTCTTATTGTGTACCGAAGGGTGGCCGAGTTTGTAAAAATGCAGGGTTACCGAGAATGGAATTAAAAAAGAGTAAGTACCTCAGAAAATATTGAACTGCACTTGAATCCATTGTTTGCTTGATAATCTCTACAAGAAATAAATTTCCCAAATACCATTAAACAAAGAAAAAGTACGTACTTTATAAAGTACGTAAGCATTTACTACTTAGAAGTGGATAAAGCATTTACTATTTGAAAATGGATAAAGGATTTACTACTTGGAAATATTCTTCTTCATATCTTCTTCTTCTTAGGCAACGCCCACCCTTGGCTGTTGGGTCATTAGATGACGCTCTGACCAGTAGAGATGGGCTTCCTTAAAAATGTTGTTTTGGTACTTTTTATTGTGGTCTAGAGCAGTGCAAGTCCTTATGTGTTCAGCGTTCATAGTACCGTAACCACAAAGCTGGCACTCTGGTGATGGTAGGGCATTGATGCGGGAAGGTGTGCGGCAAGATCCACGTGCCTCATCCTAAAAGCTGTGGCACGTGGTGGGTTGTGACCGAGGGGGCCTCTGGAAACGAGACTCTCTCAATTCTTGCCTAAAGAGAGCCTCTGCAACCGCTGACGGTTCCATCTTTCAACTGCTGATTTTATTTGGGACTTAGCAGAATGGAACATGCTGGGTTGTTTGACTACTTGGAAATGAAAATTAATGAATACAAAGTATACAATAATTCACCTAATCAAACACATTTCGGAAAAATACTTTATGACGACATAAAGCTATCTATAAGGAAAATTAAGTAGCCGACTTTTCAAAAACTAGTTCCTTTTTTAAAAAAAAAAATACGAAATGTGCTGTTTAGGGTACTGCACTTTGCGTTTTGTTGCTTCATCGCGATAACGACGAAGGAAAATAAGTCCGTTAACGACGTTCCTTGTTGTTCAAAATACTGAAGGGCGGTTTTTACATCCTTTAGTCCCTTACTATGTGATGTTTTAGAAGTTTGTACGGTGTCCACAACGTTAATGTCTTCCTCATTTCCCGGCTTTATTTAATTAACTGACAGCAATAATTTCTACATCGGACATCCTGCAAGGGGGCAGCCGAGTTATCCACACTGCCGGGTTATAGAGTTCAGAGTTTTCTGAAATCAGAAAAGTTAGAATTTTTTTTAAAAGTAGATTAATAAATTTTATTTATAAATATAATTCAGCTCTAATTAATTTAAAACTAAGCGTGATGGATCAAAAGTTTTAATCCATCTTTTAAATCAAAAACTCAAACTAATTAATTTTAAAAAAACTTATAGGGGCATATTAAATTTATTTTTACATTTGTTTTATTCAAAACAATATTTCTTAATATTCAATATAACTATTTTTTTAAAATTCAGTAATATTAATCAGACAAATTATTCATGTTGTATGTTCTTTTTCTTTTAAAAGGAAATGGAATTGTCTGGGATGAACGGTATTAAAAACTATTAAAACCAAGTTTTGAAAATGAACAACATTGAGGCGTGTAAGATTTCTTTTTTATTTTAATGTCTTTTGATTTCCAAATTATTAACTGAAAACTTTTTATTGCAATTATCTTTCAAACTTGGCCGTTAAAACACGTAACATAAAAAAAATTAAGTCAATTCCTATTTAGGTCTTAGGTCAACAAAGAAAAATTTTATTTTAGTTACTTTTTATTAAATAGTTACAAGTATTATAAATATTTATATACATATGACAGAATTACATCATTAAGTGACAAAATAGAAACCGATTTTTCTTGCAATTTTCTATTTGCCTTTCTAAATATGGTGTTAGCATTTATTGTTTGTTTGATACTATTTATTCATCATTTAAATTTAATTATTCTAATAAAATAGTATAGTAAAAAAGAAATCACATTCTCAGAAATTAGGCAATCCCAGGTGGAATTCGAAACCACGAACTTAGGATTAGAAGTCCAAGGAGCTATCTAATGCACTACAGGGACACAACGAACAAATTCCCTTTCTATGCATACTGTTGGACTATTATTTTTGTTTGTTACTATTTATTCATTAGTTAATGAATTAATATTTTAAAAACTGTATTAAAACATTAAGTGTCATCCACTACAAATTTAAAAAAGTATTTGAACTTGAATGGATAAATACACTCATGTCCATAAATTAAGGATAATGAAGTTCAGGCAAAGAAAGAGACAAAACCAAAACAAATTTGACTTATTTGTAAAGTCTATTTATTAAATAAAAGGTAAAGAGAAAAAAAATGCTATATGTTTGACATAATTAATAAAAATTGCGATTTTTACTCCCTGGAGCAAATTTCAAAAAAGAACCTATTTACAAAAAACAGTATAACATGGTTAGTATGATGGTTAATACGGAGTATATATCCCGGACGATGCAATACAGGCCTTACGACGCCTACTCATGCTGAGTAAAGTATCAATCTGATCTTGGGGAATATTACACAACTCATCAAGCAATGCCCTCCGAAGTTCCGATAGATAGGTGGGAGGGGGCTGACGGCCTGCAATTCGTCGGCCAAGCATATCCTACACATGCTCTATTGGATTTAAGTCCGGTGAGTATGCTGTCCAATCCATACGGGTGATATCCTCCGATTGAAGCATTCGTCTACAATGTTTGCACGGTGAGGACGGCGTTGTCATCCATAAACAGAAATTCAGCACCCATGGCGCCCCGAAACAAACGTACATGTTGTTCTAGAATGACATCCCGATTGATGTGGCCTGTCATCATTACACTCTGAACATGCAGGTCAGTTCTGGAATCAAGAATAATTCCTCCCCAAACGAGCCATCCTGCACCACCGTAACGGTGTCGTTTAATGGTGTTCTCTTGGGGTAACGGGTACCTGGCGCTCTCATATGAAAGTCCGGCGAGAATTCAGACTGCAAACTAAACCTGTACTCGTCGGAAAACATCACACAAGACCACTGTTGCGGTGTCCACAATGCATGCTCTCTACTCCAGGTAATCGCAGGCGACATTGAGTTGTGGTAAGGGGAACACATTTGACAGCCTACGAGCATATAGACCAATGTGCCCCAAGCGTCTGTTCACGGTCTGCCTTGAAAACTGTCGTACCCGTAACTGAAGAGAACTGATGAGATAGGTCTGATGCTGTGCTCCGTCTGTTTCTTTTGGCAGTAACTGCCAAATACAGGTCCTCATTCAGCATTGTAACTCGGGGGGTGACCTGTGCTGTAACATCTACTCGCATTACCATCATCTTGGAATCATTGCCAAAGCCTGGAGATGACACTCTGGGCGATTCCTAGTTCCTCGGATACTTCAGCGGGTTCGTCCACATTCCAGTCGTCGGATATTCTACCACGTAAGAAATCATGCAAATGCTTCCTTTGTGCAATAACTATGGGTTATTGCACTGAAAGGCTTTTAAAGCGCTTGTGAACAATTTTACTTCTTTGCCACCATTCCTTATTTTCCACTCTCTTACACTCTCGTCATTGCGACGTACTATCCGCGCCATCTGGTGATTTCCTGTAATTTGCATATTCTTCTTCAAGATGTGTGTAATAATTCTACAGGTGAAATTTTTATTTTAGAGTTCAATTTCTGTATGATTCTTAATTATCCTTAATTTATGGACATGAGTGTAAAAAGTATTTTATTCGATTGAATGTTTGAACAAGATATATATGTATATATATAGGGAGAGAGTAAACTCTTAGTAGGAATTAAAAAAGAGGTTTAATTACAGAATTCAGATAAGAGGATTAATTACTAATCCTCCACAGTGTGGCTATACATCAATGTTACGAAGAAAAAGTTACAATTAAAAAAAAATTGTTTCAAATGGGGCTGCGGATTGGTAATAACCATTGCAGACGTAGTGCATTCTCCGGGAGCTGGCCTCACTTTTTAGAATGGCACCATGTAGGTCTATATCAATTGCCTCAATGCAATTTTGACGCCTAGTTTCCTCCCCAAGAGGAGGCACCTGAGCTCTGACGATGCGAAATTGTACAAGGAAACTAGTTTTGCCGAGATCTCCCAAGCCAAAAATGCACTCTAGGAATGTTTGACACATTACGCATAATCATACAACATAGACACTGCCGATGTTTTGCATCATGAAAATCCACCTACTAGGGCTTACAAGTCCAAAGCAGAACCAACTACGCCACCCAGCCGGCTAATGTGTAGCATTGCTACGTTATTGAAAAAAGATCACTCAAAATTAGATTTGAAATGGAATTTAATAACTTTTTCACCTTGAAAGTACATTTTCAAAAATGTACTTTTGATTGAATTTAAGCCCAAAAAGCTTGCCAATGGCACATACAGACTTTCAAATAGGAGAGTTATATATTATGAAAAACGCATAGACAAAAGTGACAAGGGTTATTATCCATCATAAAAATTAAAAACTTGTGAGTTCTATGCCGGATTAACCCCCAAATCCCCCGTGTACTCCACTGACACTTACAGATGAATTTAAATTTTTAAATACTTTCTTCAGTTGTACAGTATTTATGAAAAAGATTCTAAACAACTTTAATCTCGGTATCTCCTAAAATGTTTATTCCTTTTTGTAGCTTAGTAAACTGAATCTATATTTTAAGAAAGCATTCTTATTTTTAAAAAGTTAAGGTGAATTATTTGTATAATTCAAATTAGCTTATGTAATATATAAAAATTATATATAGCTTTTGATCTTTATCTCTCAAAAACAAGTCAGATTTGGCACAAATATTAAGAAATTTTATATTTACATTGTATAACATCAAAAGAGAGATTTAGATAAAATATTAGTAGAGGGTTATATAGAAATGTGAAAGATTATCATTATTCTCTTAGTTGAATATTACGAACTTAATTAATTTAAATACTTAAAATCATAAAATTTTATAGCTTTTTCAAAGAAAAAATGGAGATAAAGAGTAATCATTAATAATCTCGTTAACGTATTCTTTTCTGTAATAATTAAAAAGGATCTCAGAAACAAACATCTCAACTCATCAAATAAAAACAAACCATTCATAAACTCAAAAAACAAACAACCCATAAGAGAGGAATTATTAACACATTAAAACACCACTAAATTAAAAGCATTTTTCCTCTTTCAGTTTTCGAAGAAAGTCCTTTCCTCCTTCAACAGCTCGCGAGGTGATTTAATTAAAACCAAGTAAAAATGGCGCCATTTTTATGAAGAAGTAAATATTATATTTCAACTCTTAAAGACGGTAACTGGATTCTTTGGAAACTTTTACGTCTTTCTTTTGTGAACCAAATGGGCTTCCTTTTAACACTTTTGTCACGAAGCTTAAACAAAGAAGGCGAAAGCGCGCTCTAGAATAATTTCTTGGAACACGAAACGTTCCAAATTCGACTATTTATAAACATACCACTTGATTGTTTTCAATAGAAATCGTCATTCCTATACTCACACATCTTTCTTTTTTTACTTTCTCTTTTGCTCTTATATTATATTTGGATTTTTCTAAGCAACTTTTATGTTTAAGCATGTGTAGTAAGCTAAAAACCATTTCGATGTCGGTATGAAAGTCATTGTTTATTTCTTCGTTGCTTTTTTTCAATTCCTACTATTAGTTATCCCTATTTATATATATATATATATATATATATAATACGACGATGTTGTTGGAATGGATTCTTTATATGAGATTGATAAGGCAGTACGGTGATTGAATAAACTTATTTATTATCCGTCTTGAACACATAAGACATTACAGGGACGACACAATATATACGCACACACAAACACAATGCAGCCGGCTACATGTTTACACAGTCAAAATACAGAAGCGAAAGAGGAGCGCGGTCTCCAGGAATCTCGCTATTTATAGGCTTCTCAAATCACATGATCTGAGTGGGTGGATAGGTGTAGTTTAAAATACTCTCGTTAGGCGGCGGGTTAACTTATTACTAAAACGTTGGTCCTGAAGGGATGGACCATTGGTAGTTAAAAGTTATTTTAAAGGATTATATTACTGGGAATTATTATATATATATATATATATATATATATATGGAAGAAATTTATATAAAATATAGAACATAACAGGGGAAAAAAGAAAAAAAAATTAAGATCAAATCTAATGAAATACAAATCAGAACTAGCGAGTCAAAATGCGACTTCGGACTTAGGACCGAATAAGTGGGGTTAAACTAGTTTGAAGGCGCCAACCTTCCCCCTTTGCAACTCGGTAGGAAAGACCAAAATAAAATAAATAGAAATTTAAAGTATAAAAATTCTAAGTATAAAAAATTCAAAGTATAAAAAATCCAAAGTATAAAAAATCTCAAAGAAATATGAAAAAACAACCGACTACTATTAAGCAAAAAATTCTCCCAAAATGTTTAAGCAGAAAAATATCAAAAGAACTACCCAGTAAAAGGATTCTTCCGAAAAGATTTTAAAACTTCTGCTCACAGAGCTTATTCCAGGAGATCCAACACACTTGAAACCGATGGAAAGCGTTTATATGTTGTGATAAAAATCTAAATTGCACTTAAACGCATCCTTTATACCAGCTTGCAAGGAAGACGCCAAGAAAGATTACATTCAAATTTGGTAGGCTACAACTTGATTGGCTGTCACAAATGTAGAAAATTGGTTGGTTGTCAAAATGTAGAAATTTGGTTTGGTTGCTAAAATGTAGAAATTTTTCACATATTATAGGAATTTAAGAAGGGTGTTTAAAAATAAACTGTGTGAAGAGTGTTAAAACAGAATCTTCACAGCAAAACCACTAAAGTGCTGACTTTGAAATCCTATTGTTGTATGGTGGTTTGAAATCAGAAATAGCAGGACGATTAATGTATTTGTGATGAATATATGTTCTTAGGAAGTTAAAAGGATAGTCATGATCTTAGCAGCATTGGAAGAATTTCTTGATATTATTAAATTTATCTATTTTGTTGGTAGTTAAGTTATCATTCCTAAGTAAAAAATTCAAAACAATATTTCTGTAAATTGATAGATGCAAATTGATATATATATATGCATCTTGTTCATATTTCCAATCGTCAATAAAATACTTCTATTTATCCATTCAAGTTCACGTGAACTTGTATTGGATGACACTTGATGTTAACAAAGTTTTTTTTCAAATATTAATTCGTTAATGAAATTCAAAAATGAATAAATAGTAACAAACAAAAATAATAGTCCAACAGCATATACATATTGAAAGGAAAAATCATCCGTTGTGTCCCTGTAGCTCAATGTAGGTCTGGGTTCGAATCCCATTTGGGATTGCCTAATTTCTGGGAAAGTGATTTCTTTTTTTCTAATACTATTTTATTAGAATAATATTATTAATGAATAAATAGTAACTAACAAAACACAACAGTCCAACACAACATATAGAAAGTAAAATGGAAAATTGCAAGGAAAATCGATTTCTATATTTTGTTAATTATTATTGTGATTTGTCATATGTATGTACATTTTTATATTAATTGTAACTATTTAATAAAAAGTAACTAAAATACATTTTTTTCTTTGTTCATTTCAATAGGAATAGACTTTAAATTATTTTTTATATTACTTGTTTTCGCTTTCCATATATTTTTGAAGTTAATGGTTTTGAGATAAATATACTGAATAGATAAAATTAATGACCGATAGGCCTAAAAATTCTACCATTTTGTTCTGCATTACTTTAATATTGCTTTATTGCAATAAACTCATTTTAGATTATTTATTTTATACATATTGCTATGGTTGGTCATATCTCTAAGTTGACTACTTTTTTTATGCAAATATAATTTCTAAGCCGCGTTTTCTACTATTTTATATCCGTTGAACATTTTATCATTTCCTCCTGGCTACTTTTCTGTAAGTTCCTTAAATTCTTCGCTATTTTCACGACTACATTTTGAATAATTTTATTCCCTTCTATCGATTTTACATTTTCCAAAGAAACTTCACTATTTTCCCGAAAGTTTTTTGTGAAAATATACGGTAGAACTGAAGTTGGATGCTAAAAATAAAATTATTATTTTCTTTTTAGGACCTTCAAATAGAAAGATAGGAGCAAAGAGTGAGGTAAGTTAAGTCCATGCTGTGAATTAGAGATATGATTACGCTTCTCCTTGTAGTAGCTGAAGCTGATATGTTATGAAATATATACATTAGTGTAGACCAGATTTTTTTTTTCAGAATTTCAAAACCTACCTATGCGGAAAAAATTTTGTGGGTATTTGGATGAAGGGGAATATAAAATTAATTTTTATGTAAAGTACTGGCAGTCAAGAGGAATGAAATTTAGGTATTTGAACATTTTTTCCTCAGTAAAAAGTCAAAATAATTTGTGTTAAAAGAAAAGCGTATTTGAGTACTTTTTAACATTTATTGTGATGAGAGGACATCTGCTAAATAGCTATAAGGAAAAAAATATCAGATACATTTTACAGCTCTTTTATTGTAAAATTTTACAGAACTATACTGTCGAAATGACAACGCACAATGAAGCAGGAAACAGAAAAATAATTGTTTTTTAATCAGATTGATTTGACGGTGCGGGAGACATAATTGGGGTTATGAAACGTTACAATGTACATTGTAACTCTACTCCGTGCTCACTTATCAATAATCATCACTTTGGGTTATGTATATTAAAATAATAATAATAACTTTTTTAGTCTAAAATCATCTAACTCAGGGGGTACTCAACCTTTTTTTCTCTGGGTCGCATACATATATCAGCTATTTAGCGCGGGCCGCAACATAAGGATAAAAGGAGGAGGGGAGAAATGCCTTAAGACCAAGATAACATTGGAAATTTAAAATGTGAAAAATTGATAAAAATATTATATAACTCCTCTTTTGCTTTTTTTAATTATTATTCTTTGTATTTTTATTTTTGTCAATGACACTAAATTAAAAGCACACACATTTAAGAAACACTCCTTTTCAATTTCTGCATCAGTAAATGGCTTCGTATGATTACCAATAATATAGCAAACTTCATAGGTTGTTTTTGTTTCCACTGTGACATTACCATTGACAAATCACTTTGTTGATGTTGCAAAAATTATTCAAGAAAGTCTATTTATCACCTCTTGAAAGAGATATTCGAGGAAAAGTGACATTGA
The DNA here is from genome assembly GCA_019973975.1 of Trichonephila clavata. NCBI lineage: Eukaryota > Metazoa > Arthropoda > Arachnida > Araneae > Nephilidae > Trichonephila > Trichonephila clavata. The sequence goes on along the minus strand of BMAO01011394.1, from coordinate 24,408 downwards.
ACAGTTCTTGTTCATTGATATTTTTTAAATTCTGCACTCGTGACAAATCAAGCAATTACAGCTCCATGTTTGTTTTTCACTAAAAATTAGTCAACTTCTCAATAATCTAGAAACGATATATTTTCTTCGAACATTTATATCCTGCTATTTATTAAAGTTAAAAATTAGTTCCACCCATAAAATTGTCGCTACACCAATGATGTATGTTATCACTAAACGTAACCATTACAAATGAAAAAGAATAATTCGCACCCGTACGACATCTACATCATAAAGCAAACTTGATATATTTGATTTCTTGATAAAAAAATTCCCCACCAAATTTTTAATACTTTGTTCTTAATTAAGTGAACTTCTCTGAGCAATTGGCCATGGCAGGGCCACTTAAAAAGGCTCGGTGGGCCACAGGTTGAGTATCGCTGATCTAACCTAAATAAAATCTTCTTCCATTTTTTTTCCAAAATTCAACCCCTTTGTAGCAATACTAAATTTTGAAATTACTTTTCTATTTATTTTCTCACTAATCTCCACACCACAGAATATCTTTGTGTTATAATACAACAGAATACTATATTGGTGAAAGAAACGTCTATTTTCGAGTGTGTGTGTTCCAAATAGCCTCTTGGAGTGGGGCGGTCCCTTTTTACATCTCGAATTCCACTCGTGGTTCTTCTCGTAGGGGGAATTCAGTTGTTGTTTTTCTCATGGCCATCGGTTGTTGGTGTCATGTCAGATGAAAGAATATTGCAATATATTTTAGGGGTGACGTGTAGATAAACGGCGTAATGTTATCTGCATAGGGAAGCTGATCTTGCAGCTGCGATGGAGGAAAACGTTACACTATGTATGTTTTATTGATTATTTATTATGTCTAACAGCGTGCGACTTACACCACTCCCCAACTCAGTGCTTAAAATTTAAATTTTGCTAAACTTTTTCGAAAAAAAAGCACTTATATAATTTTTAGTATGTTTTACAAGAATTGGATTACTCGACACTTTAGATAAATCATACTTTATGTAGCGATTCTTAAAATTTCGATTTTGCCACCCTCCCCCTTTTATGTATTAGCTTGACATCGCGCCCCCCCCTAAGAATTTAACCTCCTTCTCCCCCCCCCCCCGACTCCCAACACATGGCTTGGTGATTTAAAAGTTCCACAATAATCCTAAGACACGTAAAAACTCATTATAAAAATATTACAAAATACTAATTTCAAATTGAATAATAAAATCTGAATTAATATCCTTGGTCGAAATATATGTTCCAGTAGAGTGTTTAGTGATCGTGTTACAATTTAGTGATCTTGTTCAGGGTAACACATTCTTCAATTTTGTGAAATCAAGGGAAAAAGAAATCATATACTCAGAATTTATAGACCAAACCAGGTGGGATTCAAACCCACGTCCATTGGATTAGAAGTCCAACGCGCTATCTATTGCAGGGACACAACGAACGAGTTTCCTTTCTATATATGCTGCTGGACAATTATTTTTGTTTGTTACTCATTATTCATTTTTAATTAATGAATGAATTAATATTTGAAAAAACTGTATTAACATCAAGTGTCTTCTACAAGTTTAAAAAAAATTTATTTGAATTTGAATGGGTAAATAGAAAGTATTTTATTAATGATTGCAAATTTGAACTATATATTAATATATGTAGTAAATCTGGCGAAAATTATTTTGTATCGTGTCTGGTGTTGGTTCTTTATATGTAGATTTGCCGAGGGGTATTTATGTTGGTTGTTTGTTTCTTTTTACGGAAAACTTCTTGGTTAGTTTCAATCTTTTTTTTTATTCATGGTCACAATTTATGAAATGCAATATCATTTAGAACAATTAACCAATAAGTATGAATACACACATAGCAAAAGCAACAAGCAGCAGCGACGAGGACTTGTTTTTGGCGAGCAGACAAAGAACAAAGAGCAGGAGTATACAGTGCTCTGGGTTTATAAACTGACGGTGAAGGTCGCACGACTCCTTTCTAATGGAAGCCGATTGGTTGCAAACGTGCGGGAGCAATAAGGTTAAGATTTAGATTTCTGCATTAGTATTGTACCAAAGAATTAAAAAATAGTTGAAAGGGGCTAATCTAAAAAATACTAGAGGGATTCATTATATATGTATTTATATTAGAATTGTTTATCAATGTCAATAGATTCCGAACGTTCGGTTTAGATATGCACTTCAATTGAAAAATGTTTTATAAAGGTAAAGATGTTTTAGTGTTAAAATCAAAAACCATTTAAAAATATAGGCAAAATATTTTATACGCCCAGGTCCTATTACTTTTTTAGGAAATATGCACACAAAATAGTAGACATAAAAAGTTTCATTTTACATGATAAAATGGCCGAGTTATGGAACTTTGTAAATCATATATTTATCATTTTCTGTCTAGTCAGCAGCCAGTAAGGGGCGCTCCAAAGTGTAATTATTGAGGACTCCTAGAAACTTTCGCCTTACGTCACTTTATGTAATCGTTTTAAATTTAAAGCAACGTTAATAATACAATATGAGTACTTAAGAAATAAATTTATTTTGAGCGTAAAACATAGAAAATAAAATTTTGGACGAAAAACATTTAAAAGAAGTTCTAAAAATAGACTTATGTCATGATTCATCTGTCTGCGTTTTGCTGATCATGACGAACGTTGAAAATTTGTTGTTTAGTCTCTTACACTGTATTGCAGTCGTATACGAATATTACGCATTCTAGTACGGAAGAACGAGATATATACAAATAAGAATACTGAAATGGTACTGTTTTAAGAGTAGTGTAATCGAAATAAGAGAGGCGGCAAGACTTATACCATAAATTTCCACTCAGACATCCATCCATTGTACAGCCCGTGCTGTTCAACGCTTGTATAACACTGGGATGTCATAGACGTTCCTTGTCTCGTGCCACACCTCGTGTCTTCACCATTATTTAAGCTATCATTCTGATATAATAAAGTTCCCTGATCTTATGATTGGCGATATTCCACATTACGCTATAATTTGAACGGCAATCCTGTATTTTTGTTGCTATTTGTTAAACAAGACTGTTTTAATCTTTCTGGCATTTTAATTTCTTGTTTTAGTTACAACACAAATTGTCAATCATGTTGTTTACTATGATGTTTTTCCAGTTCTCTTTCAGATAGTGAATATACTGTTCTGTAAACTCAAGTTTATACTGACCCCTTTCTGAGCAATCCGATCTTCAAATTTAGAGCTCAACTCGTCGTTTTATCGTATAAATGAAACTTTTTGTTTACTTTTTGTGTACTGCATCTTTCCTAACTACAAGTGATAGGATGGTACCTGTATAAAACTTAATTTTGTATTATTTTGTAAATGGGTTTTTGTTAGAAACGACGTAAAACATGCTTTAGCCTTTAAAAACATTTTTAGAATTGAAGTCATATCTAAAACCACGGTTCGGAAATTAGCTATTGGGTCACATTAAGGTCTGAAACTCTGTATATATAGGTAGAGATTGAACTAATAGTAGGAATGAAAATGTGAAAAGGATGGGGATACATTTGTCTCATTAAACTGATTCTAAAATGAAATGTGCTTGCTGCTATATCTATATGTAATTCATACAATAAACAAATTGAATAAAACTGCTACCATTAAATTGAACGGACTCGTTGTTATAATTTTTAATAAAGAATGTGTGTGTGTATTCATTTTCAAAAAAAGTGTGTGGTTCTCTGGAATTTTCCGCTCCCATAATGTGGCCCGCGAGCCAAAACAAGTTGCCCATTCCTGATTTAATAACATGAAAAAGTAATCTTGTATTCTAACTAATTCATATCTTTAAAAAAGTTTGCATTCTACTAGTCGAACGCATGAGATTAACCTTACAGCAAATTTCCTTATAAAAAAAAGTATAGAAATAAAATATCATTAAACATTTCCGAATTTGTATATCATATTTCATCCCACTTAAATTCTTTGTAAATCCCATTTATACAAATCATTCTTAAAATACCTCTAAGAAATACAATAACCATAAAAATGTTTAATATTTATGTCGAACCACTTTAAAGCCTTACGTAAACAAACATATCAGTATTTTTTTTTCTCCTCTGAAAACAAATCACTCTCTTCTCGACACAAGTATAAAAATATAAAACGCAGTTTAAAAGTTTCCAAAAAATATGTCTCAATTGCTTTTTGAGGGAAAAAAAGAGGAAGAGAAATATAAAAACTGGACACACATTTTTCATGATATATGTACTAGAAGATACGATTTCATATATCTTGCAACATAACTTGGCAAAATCGTGTCGACATACCCCCGACACAGCAAATGGAGTACGAGCACTACATAACATGACAAATTGTTCCCAGGATACCCATTACAGGGATCTACCGAATAAGCGACGTATGCATTACTTTCTACCAGGTTACTCGTTTTGGGTGCCAATCTTGGCGAAGAAGTGGTTGTTGGCGAAGTCAACCCCATCACTTTTCTCTCTTTATTTTTATAGATAAAATTAATATTTCACCTTCAAAACTATTGTAAAATTGGTTTGATGTCATTGTATGCGATTTTTTTCCTCCTAAGATCGTAAGATATTATAATAACTGTTTTGATAGTCTAATTTTTCATGTTCTAAAAAATTTAATTTCCTGTTATTAATTTTCTAATCAACAAAAATTTATCAAGAAAGTCAAATTTTTTATTGTGGAATAAAATTTTAAAGCTTTTTTCTTTTAAAAATTTTTTTTCAAAAATTGCTTTGCAAGTTTGGATACGGTTTTTGTTTATTTTACTTTTTTATAACTCTGGTATAACTTCAGAGGGAGAAGTTAATAAATAAACTTTCTTAACATGTAATTTTACATGAGGGTAACTTTACCTATTTTTAGTGTATTGTATATATATATATATGTATATATATACCTATCTATATACATATATATATGATATAATTCCTTTTAATTTCATCTTAAGTCACTTTTAATTTCTTTTGGTTCTGACCCTTTGAGACTTGCACTTAAATAATTAAGTAGGTTGCCCACCTGACGGGATTTAATCATTACTGTGTCTCTTAGAAATTAGAATCTCAGCGAATTTAAGGTAATCTTAGAAAATATCACAGTACGATATCTTTCCACCAACCACAAGCTCCCTCCACAGAAGTCATATGAATTTTGGAACTTCCGGTTGTCGCTTAATATAAAATCCCGAGATTCCCTGGAAAATTCAGCCCAATTCTTGTTCTCGTTATGTTTGTATTATGTGTTTTTTGTTTGTGCCGTAATTAAGTGTCGTCTAGATATTTATTTGTGTGTGTGGCTAAATGAACAATAAACTGGATTACCATTCAAAAAAATGATTCCTCCTCATCCATCGAAAATCATAGTTAATTACAAGAAATTATATTACCATTCGCCAAGACAAACCATATATATATATATAGTATTATACGAGTGGGAGTTTTATTTATTTCATGTTGGGCGATCTATTTTAAGCTGTTGAATGGAGGTGGGTATTCCAATTTTATTTCCTATTTAGACCAGCTTTTCTCAAACTGTGGGACGCCCCCCTATAGGGGCGTGATTACCCTACAAGGGGGCGTGAGCATATCGAAAAGTCTAAAATAAAATATTAATTAAAAATATATACATATAATAATTTATTTAAAGGAACCACAAAAGAGAAAATACATTCTGATATAATAAATAAAAAAATATCCATGCAAACTCTTCTATAATATACTTTTAAATTTATCGGTACAGTACAATACATTTGATAATTAGTTCATCCACATTAAATTAAGAACAAGTTTGACAATTATTACTGACTCGTTTAGCTTACTTTACACAAAATTTAATACATTTTGATAATTTGTTTTATTTATAATTAAAGTCGTATTATAACTTCAGCGTCAAAAAACATTATTATTGCATTCAATATAATGTAATTGTTTGGTGGGGGGGGGCGATGAAAATTATTCTTGAAAATTGGTTCGCCAATATTGAAAGTTTGAGAAGCACTGATTTAGACATTTATACGATTAACAACGAACACACACATAACAAACTTAAATTAAGACACACAGTCACATTGATTTACAATAAGCGGCAGCGACGTTTCACATGACGAAGACAAGAAGTCCGTCCTCCCATTGGTGTGGAAGTTAGAAGATGGGGGCTAGCTCAGGTGTCATCCTTGTTACTTGTCCATGGTTCAAAATGACGAGGTCTGTTGCCAAAAGCCCTCGAGAAAAATAGCTTAACAATGCGAATTTAACATTCACTCACTCACTTAGTGACACAAGGACTCGAACTCATGAAACATCAACCACGAATCCGTGATCAAGACCACTAAGTTACTGTGGCCACAACGGTGTTAAGGTTAAGGTCGATAGAGATAAATCGTGTATTTCTATGAATTATTATGTAGAAGAATGGGTAAGTCATTATTACATGTAAATGATGGGTATTCTCATCTTGGGTATAATTTGTCTGTATTCCTATAGAAATGTGATTGATTGATCGTTTGTTGACAACACACTTAAAAGCAACTTTTAGAATTATTGACAACAGAATTCGTAATTTTGAAGCACTGTGCCAAGTGATGTGCTTGAGATCTCAAATTTGCACTTCTTTCCTTCATAATATACCAGTGTGAAGATTTTGAATCATGACAGATTTAACGAACATCATTCTATTTAGTTGCATTAAAACTTAGATGCACGGCTTCACTAAAATAGCTTCGTTCTTGAGTTTATGCGAATCATAACCCCTCAGAAAAAAATTACTAGAAACATTATATAATATAAAAGAAAGTAGCAAAATATTTTACATAATATTTTATGCAGGATTTTATATCTTTTAAATATATAAAATATCCAATACTAAAACCTACATAAGAAAGAAAGCAAAGTGTTTGTAGGACACGAATCTGACATATTCAATTTGTTATATTTAATCTATATAATTTGACATTTTTCCGTTTAAAAAAAGGACTACAAAATAAATATTATATTCCAACTTCTCATTTTTAATTGAATTAATTTATTTTTCCCGCTTATATAAACTATATTCCATACTTTATTTTCAATACTTCAACACTTAGCTGATGTGCAAGCAGTACAAATTAGGCTTATCTTTTATTTTACTTTAAAAACAGTTTATTTATAAAATACATCCAATTTTTAATGTTTTAGGGGTCCAGTATTATAATTGGATAAACGTGTCAGACACAAACAATTTATTTTAGTATTAGGGCATATTTTTCTATTTAAAAATATGTTCTAACTATGATTCTGGCACTATGATATTAGATAAACATATTAACGTATATACGGATTTATTTCTATATATTGATAGGTTTTCCCCCCTCTTTTAGCGAATGGTCAACCATAAATCAATTGACATTACAATTAAATAATTATTAATTTTTAAAAAAAATTTTTCTTATATATCAAGAATATTTTGCATGTAATTTATACGTTGATAAACCGTGTAACAGTGTTACACTATCACAAAGTTTATATCTCCGATGGTCTAAATTCATGTGACGTCATCGTCATATGATAACTGCAGTCATGTGTTTCCAGCCAATCAGTTCTTAAATTCAGGTGACATCAAAATCATATGATAAATGCAATAATGCTTTTCCAGCCAATCACTAACCGAAGTTCAGAATTACGAGGTCCGTCGCTAATAGTCTTCGTGTTGCTTTATGGTACAATCAGTACCGATTTAAGCTCATTTTGGGCTCTGGACGCAGAAGATCTACAGGCCCCTTGGCACTGGAGGATTAAAATTTGTAACCAGAAAATCTGGTTAAGTCCAGCTCATCTGGGCCCTTCTGGCCCCGGAAGAACACCCCGAGCGTCAAATGAATAAAACGGCACTGGGTACGACGTTAATATAACTCTTACATTCTCAATCCAACCAATCATTTCATGTATTTCAATTATACGAACTTTTGCTATATTTGCAAACATTTTCTTTTTAAATAAACATATTTGTCAACAACAAAACGCACACAAGTGAATAAAATACACTGAATTTAAAAGTAGACATAGGAATTTATTTTTAATTCTAGAAAACATTTTAAAGAATCTTAATACTTGAATATCTTTTCCTATTTCTCAAATTTAAAAATTTATTTAAATTTCACAAGTAGAACAGCAAGAACAAGTCTGATGTTATTCTGAAGTCAATGAAAAACACGTGATAGCATTTATCACGTGGCCATCATGAATTTAGCCCATTGTTTCAGAAATTAGTTTAAGCGTTTTTAGGAATATAAAACCTTTTCTCTATTCAAAAAATCTGATCCAAATTATGGGCGAAATCACACTTACTTGGCTACCTTAATCAAAGTAATAATCTTCTTCCTTAAATTCCGGTAACCCTAAATTTCTCCCGCTGTCTCTCGCGAAATCGCGGGATTCTTCGTTATTACCATCTCAGTCTCTGGAAAGTCATACCTTATTCTTAAAACGATTCCGCGATCGTGTAAGATATTATGTAGAGAAATTGCACTCTTGTATTTTTAAATGCTCCCGAGGGCCCAATAAAGAAAGCACGTAATTAAAAATCCAAATCTACTGCCTCTTTTGCGGTAGTTGTTTCTCTCTTGCCGGGAACGAAGAGGATTTTTGGAAAAGCATGTTATTATTATTACTGGACTTTTAAAACTGTTTTGAGGCAATGTTTTAAACAGAATGGTGTGTGTAGTTTTTAAAAGTGTTTATATCTCTTCGGAATGAGTTGAATTTTAATTCTAAATGGTTTTCCCTTTATTGTTTTCAAGTACTTCAGTGTTTGTCGTGGCGGCTTTGATTTATTTTATGAAGGAACATTTGGAATAATTTTTTTAATTCAAAATGTATTGCTTTAGCTTATAAGCCATTTTAAGGAATTGAAAAAGATGAAATCCTTTTATGCAATTTCTAATGGCATTCCATTTTCTTATTTCCATATTTCAAATTAAAAAAAATATGTAACTGTTCTTAAAAATAAGAATAAGTAGCTGCATTTAATCAATATAAATTTCCACTGAGAAAAATAAGCGATAATTTGATTCCAATTAAGATTCACAGTTACTATTGCGTACGTACTATAACAAATTGCTACAACTAAATTGACTTGCCGTTGATGGTATAGGTTCTTGGTTAAGTTTATTTCTGTACTACAGTGCTCTCAAACTGTCAATATTTGCGACCCAATAATCAATCATAATTTTCATCACCCCCCCCCCATACAAATAACAATATATTAAATTCAATAATACTGTACTTTGGCACTAAGCTAACTAAAGCTATTAAACGACTTTAGCCTCCACCGGTGTAGATAAACATCTCACTCAACCAAAGCGTGAATTGCCCCTGATGTATATATATATATATTATACTGCTCCCAATTCAGATAAGAATTCTAAAAGAAACTCCAGAAGCAATAGAACTAAAACGAAAAACAGAGATATGAAATCTTTAATTGATAATATTAAAGTTATTATAGATGATTTTGAATTTAATATCAAGCAGATCAAATACTTTATGTTTGGTCTTAATAAAAAGGAAATTGTATTGTTGGCTGAAATCTTAAATAATGAGTGCTTTAAGGTGTGTCATGCAGTTCACATCATTAAAGACATTAATAATTTTTTAGTTAATAAATTCAATATAAATATTGATAAATTTAATAAACCTACTACAGAATACTGCACTTTATTATTCATGAACAATACATTTGATAAAGTTAATTTTTCTAGCGTTATTAATAGACATTTATCACTTTTTCCAGTTCGGAATGTAATTGTTAAAAAAGCTTTTAAATATAATAAAACGATGGGCAGATTTGTCTTTAATTACAATAATAGCTCACCTTCTCTTGACATAGATGACTGTAAATGTAAGAACTATCATGAATTTATTGATAGCTATCACAAACATGTAGTAACAGGCAATTTAAATATAATCAAGGACAGAATTTTAAAAGATATCATGAGTAAAGGCACTAGTTTTAGATTAACAATTTATAACAACAATAATACTGTTAAAAATCAAATTAATAATGATATAAATAATTTTGTTACTAAATCTGCAGTTAAATAGGGTTTGCCTTTAGAGGCATTTGATGAATTTAAGTACAATATTTTCAAAGACCTGATGAAATTTAACTATCGTTCTAAATCAGTACTTACTTATAAAGATGTAAAACAGAGAATTTCTGATTTACAAAAGAATTTTATCATTGTTTACATAGATAAAGTGCCTAGTAATTATGCTATAATTTGTAAGTATTTTTATAATACTATGATTAATGAACACTTTTTAAACAATGAATCTTTTAATAGATTGGAATTGTCAGATAAAAAAATTCCTAATTGAATTACTGCTATGTATATAGAAAATTGGGTGTTTCCATTCAAAAGATTAAGTTTCCATATATATTTTTAACGCCTAAATTTCATAAAAATCCTGTTAAATTTAGAACAGTAACAAATGGTTTTAAAACTTATATCATTGCTGCAGGAAAATGCTGCATAATATTATACAAGAATTCATCAATACTCAATGTAATAAAGCTATAATTAAACATAGTAAAGAAATTATAGATTTTTTTTAAAAATAAAATTATTTATTCAGTTTATAGTTATGTCTTTGAAGATCTTTTTAATTCCATTAATATCATTGATATAATTAGGGTAATTTTAGATATTCATACTATAATTATAACCTTAATATTAATTTACAAAAATTTAGAACTCTAATAGATTTAGTCTTAAAAGAAAACTACATTAATTTTAATGGTTCTCTGTACAAACAAACCGAAGGTTTGCCTCAAGGGGGCACTGCTAGCAATAGTTTGGCTAATTTATATTTACACTTTTACGAAAATAATTATATTATTAATAATGATTATTACATATTTAGATACATAGATGACCTAACTGATTTCGGTAAAAATAATAATTTTAACCCCAATATTAATTTTTATCCGGAATATTTAAAGCTAATTAAAATAAATAGTAATCCAGTTAAAACTAATGACTTAGATGTATCATTGTGTATTAAGGACTATAAACTACATAGCAATATTTATGATAAAAGAGATGATTTTAATTTTAACATTCTTAAAGTGCCTTACTGGAATTCCAAACTATATCAATTTATAGAAATATTATTTTCAATTATATATATCGTAACAAGGTATTAGTTAGTGATAAATTTAATACATATTTAAATATTAATAATTTTATTAAACATTGTATGGAACATAGTTATCCTCCTAAATTTATAAAAAGTTACCTAACAGTTAAATAAAAAAAGTTATTAGTTGTACAGTTTATAGATAGATGGCGCCTCTAGCTAAATAATTTAACAATATTATATTTACTTAAAAATTAATTGTATATGTATGGGTAATACTTTTATTTTCTATAAATTTTAAAATAAAATATAGAGTTTTTAAATGTGTATATAGAGTATTAAGGCTACTTTATCAAAACTCAATAATTATATGCAATACTGTTATTGTCCATAGCCGGCGAATATGATTCACGTGGTAAGTCATCTAATAGTTTAACTTTGATTTTAAATATTTTAGTAATTATTACAGGCTATAATAGTATCGTTTTACATTAATAGATTATGGTTTTATATATAATGATAGTTAAACTTCTCTAGAAATTTATTGCTTTCCCTATGGCCCAGAGTATTGGCAAATTCAGGTGAAGGTTGGCTGGCCGAAAAACATTGTTTAAACCTGCATTACTAGTTCCTAAGGCTAGGAGTTTGCTTTAGTATTTCTGTGGCTAAATCTATTCTATCATGACTATAGTTATCTTAGGTATATAGCTATTTTTGTATATTTTTGTAATATGTATATATATATATACATATATATATATATACGTCTTTCAGAAGTACAATCGTTTCTGTGCACTGCTATCCATAAAATAATTCCGAAGGTATTGGAATGCAAGAAACGGCCTTGACAGGGATTACGAAGGATTTACTTATTTTAAAAGATCTTATTTATTCTCCCCCCCCCAATACATCACATACGCTCACCTACGATACACAAAAAAGGCATCGATAGGTAGATGCTTTGGTAACAAAATCATGAATGACAATATGGAAGTATATATAAATCCCAACTATCAAGTCAGCTGAAACGAATTCCTAAAAGGGGTCTCGGGAGTATTAATTTGATCTTGAGAGCTGAAAATATAAACAATTTTCAATTAGAAGTAATTTTCAGAGATTAAAATTAAATAATTTGATTTTACACATTATTTATAAAGGAATAAGGCTTCCAAAAAGTGTAAAATATTTAAAATATAGTCGTAATTTTAAAAATTATAAGCATATTAAAATAAGAAACATTATGGGAAGAAATATTAATTTTGTTTTCCAAAATACTACCACTAATTTCTAACAATAAGTTTATTTGTAAAATTAAATATACTCTTATTACACTGCAACTGTTTTTATATAAATAGAATAATAAACTATGTTCTTTTAAAAAGAAAATGTTACATTTTGAATTTTTTTTTACATTTCTATGTTTATCAAATATTTCGAATTACAAAAGATATATAATACTAAAATTAGGTAGGGTTTAAAGAGCGTAATATATTTTATAATTGTATAAAGTTCTATACATCAAAGGCTACTAGTTTAGAAAATAGTATACGCAACATAAAATTTACTTATTATTTATTACAGGAATGTTTATCTTCATATGCTTATAATTTTTGAAATTATAATTAGATTTCAATCATTTCCTCTTTTTTGAAACCTTGTCCCTTTTTTAAATGATGTGTTAAAGAGTCGAATTATTCAGTTTTAATTTCAAAGAATTATATTTATTTGAAAATTGTTATTTTCAGCTCTCGAAACAAAACTAACACCCTTGCGGCCTCTTCACAATGAAAGAAAAAGGAAATCCCAGTTAAATGAAATCACAAAATAAAAAATATGCGTAAGAGATTTCTCAAAGAAAATAATGTGTTAAAAAATAGAACATTTCAATTACATATGTTCAACTGAAATGTTGCTACTTTTTGATATTGTTAATAATTTCAGTCAGTGTATCCAATAATCTACTTTCATCAGAGGGCTTATGTTTAAAAAAAAAACATTTTCGACAAGATAGAAACGTAATCTTTATGCTAAAAATTAAAAAATTGTTGGTCTATGAGATGAGTTTCAGCCAACAAACCCCCTTTGATAAATCCGCTGGTATCAACATCGTAATCTCCGAAATGGGGTTGAATAAGAGAAAAATCAGGTTTTATTTGAACAATTTTGAGTTCGTTTTCCTTTAACAAATGTTAGCCCTTTCACGATTAAGGGAAACATTTCCCCTTATTTTAAAATTAGCAATTGTCGTATTTAATTATATCCTAATCTGCAATTTTATTCAGAATGACGAAATGGAACGTATGCCGAACGCTATTGCGCGAACGCGGGAATTTTTTTTTACTTCCAGGGGCATAAGAAAATATAAAGCAAGAGGAAAAAGTTAATATTCCATCACCAGATGTCTAGCACTCCAATATCTTTACACCTCGAAGTCTTCACGTAGAGCCGAGCATCCCGACACATGGTTTCTGTCCTTGACTTCGTTCATTCTTTCAGAGCGGGCACTTTGGACTCTCAAAAGTGGAGGTGATCGGCAAGAGAATCTTAATCCACTGCAAGTCTAAATTCCGCTACAGCTTTTTCACAGGATTTATCCGAGATATATTGGTCAAAGCCAATCCTCCAACTTCTTGCAGAAGCACGATAAGTGAGCGATGTTTTCCTATTTTGCCTCATTAGATTTTTGATGTAAAGTTTCGAAGAAATGAAAGGAGTTAGAGAGAAGTATTTGGCTGTTGAATTATTTGAGTACCCTTCTTAGCCAGCAAATCCATCCGTTCGTTCCTGTAAATATCACAATGTCCAGAGACCCATTGAAGTGTTATTTACCCTCAAGCTCTTTCAGGAGAACCCGGCAATCTAGGATATTCAAAGAGATGGGCATTTCCCCAGATCCGACACTCTGAATGTCAGCTTTAGAGTCTGGCGGAAAAACTACATTATTAAAAGGTAACGTATAGGGGGGAAACGAACTGTTCAAATGAAGTGGCATCATTGATAAAACATTTGAGGGAAATACTCTGTTATCGTATTCTTCCCAAATGGGAGGAAGAAAAGCTGCCAGAGCCTGAGACAAAGGTTGGACTTCTTCATGACAGATGGCTACACCACCAAAATTTAAGCATGTGCTAGAGAAATATTCTCTAGTGATTTCTTCTGTGTCCACAGGACTACAGAGAAACTAATTTAACTAGAATATACTCTGTGTGTACTCGGAACATATCAAACCCAGGTCCTCCGGTCAGGTGTCCGATGCTCTAACCACTAGGCTACCCACAGCCCGCGCTCTGTTATTATTTCAATTTATTGTGTCACGCAATAATGAAGTATATTAGAACAAATGATATATATACATCAGAAAAAATAAAAAACTATAAGCATTTTACTAAATACTGTTTAATTCAAAAATACCCAATTAATTTTATTAATAGATGTTTGAATAAAGAAATTTTAAATAGTAAGGATTAAATTTTCATTGTTAATTAACAGGTTAATTTTATAAACTTATTATTCTTCCTAGATAGTTATAGATATCCCCATTTCCTAATTTTAGATAAAATTACTTTTTTAAATTTAATTTAATTTTTATATTTTTTAAATCATATAATCTTAGTGTCCCTAAGATAATGGTAGTATGTTTACAATTCTTAATTTATTATTTCTATTCTTTTCATACTTTTGCTAAGTGCTACTTTTCAGTCATTGCTTTGCTTTGAATATGTATTTGGGTTCAGAATCTAGCAATAACTTGTTTATTGTACTCAGATTTAGCGCAGGCTATGCATTTCTGTATGCAATTTTTAGCTAAGTTACCTTTTTCTCATAATGGATTTAGATTTCCTATCCATTATTTTCAATAGGTTTTTGCTCAGTATTTGCAACAGGAAGGGGGAAGGTTGGCTGACCACAAAACATGTTCAACCCCACTTTTATATAAACTATTTTTTTATATATAAGCTATCCTAAGTCAGCGATGTTGATAATACTGTAGCATTCATTCTTTTATATTTTTATTTAACTCTATTATTTTAATTTTTCATATTTCCTTTCAAATTCTGTTGTCTGGTTATCTTGCAATTTCAATTCTTTTCAGTTTTAATCATGTTTATTCACCTCTCTCTTGTAGAGAAATTTTGATTAAATATATATATAGCATAATAGCAAGATCTATAAAAGACCTGAATTTCATTTATCATAATTCTAACATATATAGGCGCTATTATTCATCTCTCTCTTGTACAGAAATTTTGACTATATACATATTTATTCTAATTCCATAAAATTCCAACGACTGCAGTAGACTAGTGGTCAAGGTAACGGACTCGTGGCTGGTGTGTCCTGAGTTTGAGCCTAATGCCGCTGAAGACCCGCAGTGTAGGGGAGCGATTCGCGTTTAATCTTTTGAGAGATTAAACGTCCTACCGTTGGTGTGGTGTGGTAGTAAGGAGAGGGGGTACCAGCTCATAAGTATCGTCCTCGTCACTTGACCATGATTCAAAATTACGAGGTCCGTCGTGGAAAACCTTAGTATAGCCGACATAAATATTTACTGCCTCACTCACCCATAAAATTTTAAAAAAACCATTCTTTGTTCTGTATTTTTTTATCATTTTTATTTATTTTTCGTCTAAACAAACTAAAATGAACAATTACACACAAATATTTACTCCTCTCTTTTACAGCCCTATGGTCAGGGAAGTGTAAATGGAATATAATTCACTATTTTTACAACAGATA
The DNA here is from genome assembly GCA_019973975.1 of Trichonephila clavata. Classification (NCBI taxonomy): domain Eukaryota; kingdom Metazoa; phylum Arthropoda; class Arachnida; order Araneae; family Nephilidae; genus Trichonephila; species Trichonephila clavata. The sequence continues at coordinate 8,546 of BMAO01011394.1, read as the reverse complement.
GCAGTAATTATTCTTCTTTTATTTCTGGGATAAGGGGGCAATGCTGGATTTTCTATAAAAAGTCTTTCTCAGCTCTGGAAAATTTGTAAATTTTCATTTTTGGTGCCCCGCCGTTCGATTTTGAATTATTATTTTGAAATATCTAATTTTTAACTTCAAAACAATAACATAATTTAGTCAACTTCGCTATAAAGCAGTTTTGAGTAAAATATACGGATATAATCTGTTAAATTTTTCACTGTGTCAAAATATTAAATACGGTAGTTATTTCGCTTGAAAATTTGTTTCTTTTAGTGGGTTTTTTCTGCTCACATTTTAACTATGTCTGGGTCAAAACTTTAAAAGCTTTTTTCTCGCTTTTTAAAGGCTCAATTGGGCTGAAAATTTCTCTTCAGCTTAATTGTTTTGGATGACTATACGATAAATTAATTATAATTAATAAAAATTAATCGATTAAAACTAATTATTTAGCGAATTAAATTTTACTCATAAACGTGAAACAGTTGAATGTTGAAACCAGTAAATTTATATAAACTATCCCCTCATAAATTTTAAAATTTTCAAAAGTTAAAAAATACGTCATGCAAATTTTTGCTCTTTGTGCTAATGTTTATTGAAAATTAATATTAAATAGTAACAAAAAAAATAATAATGAAAAATAAATTTTTTATTTTAATTTTGATTGAAAAACAGAAAAAAAATAAAAAAATTACCTTACATATTTCGTTACGCGCAGCAATTCTTCAAAATTATATAGATTAAATTTTAACAGAACCTTATTAACCATGCTTAGATTTGTTTTAGATGATAAAATTAATAAATGTCGAATAAAAAAATAATTATTAAAACTAATTATTGAATAATTTTCACCTGACTCAACGTTCCCTTTCGCTCTTAAAATTAAACGTATAAAAAATTTTGTTACGCAACGAGTGAAGTTTGAAAGAAAACTTATATTTAAAAAAAAACTCGTTTTTTACTCGTGTTATTCAAAATAAAATTATTTTTCTATCCTTTTTTATTATAATAAAGAGAAAAAAAACAGTTTTCCACTTTGAGGTATATTTTTCTATTTCGTGCTCCACAGATAACGGGCTAGGGCCTTTTAAAATAAAACGAAGCTACGATAACCGGAACTCTTTAAGACTCAAATGATAGTATAACGCATATACTCCTCTAAAAAGAAGTTTTCCCGAACAATTAAATACTCCGACAAAAATTAATCATCGTTAACTTCCTTGTGGTAATTTTAAAATGCCTTATTTTGAACATTTCGGTGATTAAGTTGATGCAAAATAATAAGAATGCATAAAGGAAGTAAATTACTTGATTAGCTTACCATCCTCGCCTTCCTTTTAATGTGTCGTTGCCACAACGCGAAGAGAATCTTCGAAATTGTTCCAAAACGGAAGCTTCATTTTCTGCAAGTCTAATCTTCGAATAAAGACGATAATCTCTCGTTAAAAGTACGCAGATGAAATTTATTATCTCATTAAAACTTGTTAAGTGCGAGGTTGGATCTTTTTTTAAAAATCAAGACGATTCGACAATTTACAGGAAGTTATTAGGTATTGTGTTTAAGACTGATGATCGGCTTAACAAAGCCAATTTGAGAGAAAATAGTTGAACGACAAAATTATGAAAAAGTGATTGAAGCAAACTTAATTCTATAATTACTGTTAAAATATTGTCAACAAGGCAACAGAAGAAATTGGTGCGAAAGAGTTTATGATCATGATTAACAATATATAACGAGAAGTAAAATAAAGTGTGAGTTTATTTGCAACTTTACGAGAATTAATCCAATATTTATGGATAGAGTCTGCGAATTTTTCACCAATTTATGAACTTTAAAGTAAATAAATATTATACAGATGAAGAGATATATCAGAACATTTCTAATTACTAAGATTACTAATTTTAAAGACTTTTACTTATAACTATTTGGCTCAGTTGAAAATTTTAAAAGATCTCTAAGTTAAGACATTAAATAGATGGATACTCAAAATTGCAATTTAGATAAAGTAAAAAAAAATCCATGAAAAAGGATTTAGTCAACAGCAAAAGCTCCATTTCCTTACATATTAAGCAGATATCTCATTAATTATTATTTATAATATAACTAAAGTTAAATATTTATTCATATCGTACTATCGTACACCATCTGACACATTCTAAACTCCATAACAATAAACAAACATTCATCAAATGTAATTACCGAAATTTTTGTAACAACTTTCATTAAAGTATAATTAAAATCTTAGCTTTCTAAAACTGTCATCATTTTTTGAATAAGTAGATAATATATTACAAACTCTTTTAATGCTAAGTAATCCGTATGGGTTTATAAAAATCTATGTCCATAATAAGCACATTTCTCTTAACTTGACTTTCATTTTCAAAGATTCCAGTTTCTAAATCCTTAAAACTATGAATCCTTACATTTAAAATTTATAACACTTGACACATTTTTTAATATTGCTTCAAAGGTTTTGAATTGGAAATTTATTTTTAAAAAAAAGGCATTGCCCTGGTAGATTTATAAAATTTTGAATTTAATATAAGTATGAAAAATTACTGAAATTCTCAAAATTGTTGCTTTGATTTCCAATATATTTGAATTAAAATCCTTTATTCAAATCCTTAACAAAAGTCATTTTATTAACATGCATAAAATTCATCGTCCTAAACGCTTTATCTTGAGTGTAAGATACTTAAGGTTTTTAATTCTAAAAATAATTTTTATTAAAAAATTTTGACATGATTTTTTAGGAAACAGCTTTTTACGCTAACTTTCTAATGTAGTTATTTGAAAATATTAAGTAAAATAAGTCACATTTATATTTATTTTACAAAAAAGTGATGATTGGTATTTGGATACTTAAAAGAACAAATAAGTAAGGGAATTTCGTATAAATATATCCCTTTTTTTATCACATCTTTTTTATTAAATTCTAATCTACTCATTCTTTTTCAAAATTAAATGGGCTACAATCCGGTAGCTAAGCATTTTGGGGTAACACAACAGGTCTCCAAGTGGGAGCCATTTCATTGAAAACGCCATCCAGCTACCAAATTTTTGACGCTTGAATTTACTTAGTTCAATCTCTCGTCGGTTGCTAAATACTTCCGTGATTTAATTTTGCCGAGTGCACTAGGGACAAATTGATACACGAGATATATTTCACATGCTACATAATCATATGACATGAGTACCTATGATTTTCACATCTAACAATTCTATCGACTCCAGCCGGGATCGAATTCGTAACCTTTGGCTTAAGATGTGGGTATGCTATCTCTAAGCCACCGAATCGACAGTTTTTAGAAAAGTAACTAAAACATAATTTCTGTTCGAATAATTCCCGAAACATCACGTCATCTGCTTTTTCTTCTACTTACACCATCAAAAATAAGCAATTCATCCTCAAACTTGGACATATTTTGAAAGAGATAAATTAAAATTAAAAGGAAAAAAATGCTAGCTCTAGAGAGGGACAAAAAAAAATTCTATGTTACAAAGACACATCCACAAAGGGTTTTTCTGTTTCCCTTCTCGATAACCGCTTCTGGGCCGGTGGGAAAGAACCCATTCAGGAAAAGGCATGTGGAGATAACAAACGTAATTTCCTACTGTCGCAACAAAGAGTAAATGAGAATGAGACTTAATAAATCCCTTTTAGACCTTCCTCTTCTGCTCCGGCTTTTCCTCTGATTTTTATCTGATCGCCTCGCGAGTAAAGGGGTCGTATTTAATATTAAAATGTATCTAACTGTAATTTGTTTTTTGTGCTTTGGTTTTATTATATTTCTAAATATTAAAAGGAATAATTATCGTATTTATATGAGGGAAAGTCAAAAAGTAAAGGAACTTTTGCAATTTATCTTTCCAAGGTTTGGTAACAGCATTAGTATCCAGCACTGAAGAAGGGGCACAGTCGGCAACATTTTTATTCAACGTGTCACTCCTTTTTTCTCGTAGACGTTGGAGTGTAAGAGATAATATTCAACATAGCAGTTCCATTGTCAATCTGCACCAAGGAGGGAAGTGATTCACTTTTTATTTATGGAAAGTGTGACACTTGCGTTGGATGCTAGCCATTTTTTCCATCACTATACCTTAACACGAAGACTGTTCAAATCTTCCCTGTTTAGTACTAGAACGTCCGGAAATTCAATTACCCTTAATTATCTACCGGTGTAGTCTCGACATCACGATATAAAATATATAAAACAATTGCAACAACTAAATAACGGCAGAACTACTGTTCACTAGGGTTTAGTTTTAAGACTTTTAAATGTTATTTCATATATTATGACCTTTTATATCATACAGATTTGACGTTGACATTATGTTTCGTAAAACTTGTTGGACACTGCTTGGTTGCAAAATATTTCGAATCACACAAATCTGCCTGGAATATTATTATTATGTGATATCCATTACGTGCCATCCCAGGAATTACTGGAATATTATCAATTACATCTGCACTTTCTTCAGATTCTTCGCAGTCACTTTCTCTCTATCTTATGTGTTCATCGGAATCTAAATTAGAGCCAGACAACTAACCATCATCCGATTCATTCTCGGAAAGCTCTCGCAACAAATTAGCAACTTCATCAGGGCTTAGACCACTCCTATGAGTCATGGACAATTTTTAGCCTGCAACGTATACATATTGATATTTATTATTTAATTCACGTCCATTGGTGGGAGTTCAGTAGACATGTGCTGGCATTTTGTAACAGCGAATCAAACACAATACAATGCAACACAAAAAAAAGGATGTTCCAATCAGTCAACACAGAGAGGGGACGAGAGTCGTGTGTTTCGGGAGATTATATCTAATAAACCACTTTATAGTAATAGTTTTTCTACCTCAATACACGGTAGATATATATACTAGTGGCCACGCTTAATCTCTTTAATAGTTTAAATATCAAACGTAATATGAAGGTGACAATACCTGAACTGTAGGCAGTCTTCTATTCAATTAAGGTCTAATTTGTCAATATTAACTCACTGCCTTTAATCTCTCACAAAGCTTTTCAGACCTTTTGCGGAATTCTTCACCTTGTATCTCTCTTGTCACCTTTAGTTATCTAACCTTCTAACTTTATACTATCTATCCTTCTTCACTTTCTAACTTTCTAGTAAGCGAACCTGAACTATATATAATAAACTTAATTTGCATATTACGCCTTCTTCTTAGGAGAAGACTGATGATATATGATTTCTCACTTACCCAAGAGGATTAGTGTAAAGACGCGTATAAATCCGTCACAACTTTAGGTTCTAAAACACAACAAAAATACAACAAAAATAAAGTAATATTTGGGGCACAAAATCCATTCCATTATCATGTTTCGCAGTGGAATTCCTATTACTTCGTTTTCAATCAGAGAAAATAAGGGAAGGAAAAAACTTGACTCTATTTAATTCCATCGCCTTAAAAACTAACAAAACACAAAACATTCTCCGCGGAAAAGGAAATCTATTTAGTTTTCCCCAGTATAATAACTACAGCTGCAAAACTAACAAATATTTTTTTTTTTTTTTTGCTCCAAAAACCAAAAAATAAATGGATGAAGAAGAAAAATTTCTATTTATCCGGTATACACTGACCGAACCGGTGACGAAAAACTAATTCCATTCAAGCCCGAAATATAAAAAATACGACATAAAAGATAAGGAATAGGAGTAAAAAATAATCCCGCGCTATCTTAAAAGGCGAAGATAGTGAAAAAGGAATCGAAAAATACAACGGATAGCGTCAAGAGAACCGTGATGTATGGGCTAGGGCTGACTCCGTTGGAAAATAAAGAGAAAAAAATCGCCAAAGAGCGGTTATTTCACGTCAGGGTCATTTATTTCCTTGCTGTTGACGTTGATTTCAACGTAATGGTCTATTTTGAACATGCTTCACTGCAGCTCAATGCTCGTAAATGTTGACTTTGGTCTAAAAGGCGTAAATGGACAGAGAGATCAACCCAGACTCCTCGCTCTGGTCATTTTCAGTTCGAATTAATTACGAAAGATGTTGAAAGGAACCGAATAAGATTCCTGTGATTTATCTAACGACTATCAGGAGTAATTTTGAGCAAAAGATAGGTGCATATTAGGTGGAATTGATTTAAATCGTAAAATATAACTAAATTTTGCTTTGGATTTTTAAAAAATATATCATAAAACTATTGATGAAGCGGAAATTAAGAGTAAATATTAATAAACTGTTTAAGAGATCCTAATTTTGTTTTGTCCTAGTTTTGTTTGTTTTCTTCGTCTTTGCTCTACGATTCTAGAAATGGTAAAATATGTGTATACATATGTATATGCAGTTCGCTTCTTATAAATTCAACAGAGTGTGAAAATCGTTTAACACACAAATCTGAGGGGACTAAAATATTTTTTTAGTGTTAAAGGGAGGAAGCATATATTCGACAAAATTACGTTTTTAGAGTACATTTTATTTATACATAGTATACGTGCATGAATTTAATAAAAATCAATGAAACAAAAACGTTTATAATAGCCTATTGAAAATTTAATACAAAATTTTGAAGGGTTTTTTTGGGGGGGGGAACACTTTTTTGAGTGTTAGGAAAATAATCTGATACTTTTCTTTGCATTGTCTTTTTTAGCCACAAAATGTCAACAGATTTTCGATGTCGTCCATTTTTTTATTCATTTCACCATTAGAATATATGCCTTAATGAATGCAAGTCCTTTTCATGATGTTCCTCATTTCGAATGATGTGGGAATGGGAGTCGCATCATGCCACCTGATCTGCAAAGGCCAGATCGAGGCCCACGAAATTCATCATTCATGTACTACATATTTACATTAACTCTTCATTTCATAATAGATCTAGTAAGAAATATAACAATTACTATAAAGCACCCCACTCTTTTACCCCAATGACATTCATTTTCTCGTTAATCATTTTATTCTTACATTAAGAATTTTTTTTTTTTACTTTTTAGTTCAATTCACTATAAAAGCCTGTTTTTTATATTTTTTAAAAACTATAATTTATTTTAAATTTAAACACTGTGCATGTCCTCATATGAATATGGAATTCAAAATACTAAATCAAAATTAAAACTTCCTACGCATTACACGTACGTGTATTCTTCAAAGAGCGGGACTAAGTTAATATTATCTTCGTCAAAGGTTAAAGTTAAGGTTAAGAACCCATCACAATTGGTCATTGGTTTTTTGTGATGTGGATAACCTTAATTTTAAGCTTTGACGAAGATAATATTAACTTAGTCACGCTCAATTTCGATTCAGTAGGCAATGGACCTTCTCATTTTGAACCATGCTAAAGCAAAGACATATCAGCTCTTCTACTCGACGGATATCCATTTATCAACATATAGCTACTAAATCTAACAAGTAGTATATAAAAAAAATTTTAAGTCAATTCCTAAGTAGGCAACACAAAGTCAAAAAAAAATTTATTTTATTTACTTTTTATTAAATACTTACAATTATTATAAATATGTATATACATATGACAGAATCATAATATTAAGTGACAAAATAGAAAGCGACTTTCCTTGAAATTTTCTATTTTCCTTTCTAAATATGGTGTTGGACTATTTTTTGTTTGTTATAATATTTATAAATTAATTAAATTTACTTAATCTAATAAAATAGTATAGTAAAAAAGAAATCACATTCTCAGAAATAAGGCCATCCCAGGATGCGAACCTACGACCTTTGGATTAGAAGTGCAACGCGTTATCCATTGCTTTACAGGGACACGTTTTTATATATGGTGTTGGACTTTCATTTTTGTTTGATACTATTTATTCATTAATTAATTAATTTTATTTGAGAAAAAACTGTATTAACATCAAGTGTCATTCACTAAAAGTTTAATAAAATGTATTTGAATTTGAATGAATGCATAGAAAATATTTTATTAACGATTGAAATTTTGAACAAGATATATATATATAGGGAATGAGTAAACTAATAATACAAATTGAAAAACAATCGTAAAAACAGTTAAATTTATCTTGTAGAAACTTTTCGAAATCTATTTTCCATTAAAACATTGGGAGAAATAAGGAGCAAATTTAAAGTAGGAAAAAATGCATTAACTGACATAAAAAGAAAAAGCGTCATAAAGTATAGTATGTTGCTCTTAATAAAATAAAACAGTTATAATTGAATATTATTTAAAAAAATTTCCATCCGAAATATTATTCTGGATCTGGTCTGGATACCTAGGATTTATTCTTGGCAATTAGGTGATGACAATCGAGTTATCTTATCAACTGAGTAAAATGGAAACACGCGATACATTTTCTAGATGGCTTTATATAAGTTTCTGAGTGAACACATAAATTATATATTCCATTCATTTGATTAAATAACAAGGAACTTGGGTCTCCTTCTTAGGAAGGGTGTTAATGAACTTAAGGCCGAGCTACAATGATTCCAAAGCCTGTTGAATGACGCTGCTTTCTTGTATTAATTAGTTAAAGTGATGCGTAATTAAATATAATCATTTCAATGAAATTATATGTATTT
>BMAO01011393.1:0-61541 GCA_019973975.1 Trichonephila clavata | reverse complement strand
ACAATAATATTCCGTTCAAATTTGACGTCATTCTGATCAGTGGTTCTTTTTTATAGCGTTTTCAAACTTTAATTATAATCACCTTTTAGATCAATTTATAAGTGACTATCAAGTGATATTTAAAAAAAGGAAAAGTAAAATATAAAAAATATGCTTTGTTTTATGAGCTATAACTGAATAGACTTCAGAAATATATCTTTTATTTCACTAAAATATTATAAAATGATAAAAATATAAAGATAAGTTTAATTACAAAATAAAAACATCGACAAAGTAATAACAAAAAAATTATAACTTATTAAACATTTTTAAATTGTTCCAATTAATTGATTACTGGAAGTACTCTAACATATATGCCCTTTCACAATTTTTCCTATATATCCCAAGAATTCATTATCTGATTATATTCTACTTAAATCTGAAAATTCTGTAATGAGAAGATTATTTTTAAAGTCTAATTAAGGTTATTTATTTTTATTTAATCCTTTAGTTTTGTTACTCAGTTTACTTTTGAGATACTAACAATGTTATTAATCTTAGCTACTGTAATAAGAATTGTGAAAACTATCAAAGGAATCATTTTTTGAAGATTATACATGCCAACACTTTTGAATAGATACATCATAAAGAAAGTGAAAGAAAGTTCCTAGTATAAAATGCTATGGTGATAAGGAAAACCGGAAGAAAAATACATGTAAAAAAAATATCAACCTCTAAGGCAATCTTAAGTATAAAATTCTTTTACTTGCAGGCAATTATGTGCGAATTTGACTTTAATAATTGTAAATCCAGCTTTTTAATCATGACTCTTATTTCTACGAAATAATCACAGTTCATATTGTATATATGCAGCTACCGTAAGCTACACTGGTGTCCAAAAGTTAAGCATAAATCGTAAAATGCGAAAAACATGGAGTAAATATTCGTAAAATTATTCCAAATTTCTTGCTGATATTAATTGGGTGAAGAAGAAACATTGGGTTTATGCAAAACTTTTCAGTCGACTACATCCTGCGTGAAACACCGGCGCATGTGAGAACGCGGAGAAACCGATTCACGCAGCATAGGAAGTTCAGACAAGTTTCGTGCAACTGCTGTGCGAAGGAACGTTGTTAACCATCAAACAAGGTGAAGGATGGCACAAAGACGCCAATTGGACATGTTTACGAAAGGAAGAATCGTTGGAATGCTGGAATCCTCACGATCACAAACCGAAGTGTCTCGAATTCTGAATGTGGACCAGTCTGTGATCTCAAGACTGTGGCAGAGGTTTCAAAGAACGGGAAATGTTACCTGACAACCAGTATCAGGTTGACCAAGAGTCACAACCCCTCGCCAAGACCGATATCTGGTAATAAGTGCGCGACGTCATAGGGGCAGTACTGTCAGAGCTCTGGGCTCGGCACTCACAGTCACCACAGGAATACGAATTTCGAGACAAACTGCTTACAGGAGACTCTATCATGCTGGCCTGTATGCCAGAAGACTAGCAGTTTGCATTCCCCTCACGTCTGCGCATAAACGCGCTCGTTTGAACTGGAGTTTGAAATATCAATATTGGAGCGTGGGAGAGTGGGCCAATGTGATGTTCAGTGACGAGTCCCGGTTTAGTCTGAGTAGTGATTCTCGGAGAGTAACGATATGAAGAGAACGTGGAACACGTTTTAAACCAAGAAACATAACGGAAAGACATCATTTTACATCAAGGGTAGTAATGGTATGGGTGGTACATCATGATGGACGGCCGCACGGACCTCCATTTCTTTCACACGGGTCTGTGACTGCTCAAAGATACAGAGACGAAGTTCTTGAGCCTTATGTTCGCTTGTTTTGAGGTACTGTTGGTCCTGACTTCATATTCATGGGTGATTAAGGCACCATGTCACCCAGCGGTGCTGATTGATGACTTCCTTGAAACGGAAAACATCCAGAAACCGAACTCCCCTGATTTAAATCCTATCGTGCATGTATGGGATATGCTCGGGAGACAAATTGCAGTCCTTTTGCACCCATCAAGCTCCGTTACAGAACTGAAGAGAGCTCTCCAAGAAGCTTGGAAGCGTTTGAGCCCACAACTCATTCATCATCTCATAGCAAGTATGGTAAATTCCTGTGCAGCGTGTCTGGCTGTTAGAGATGACCACACGCCTTATTAAACTGCAACATCAGTATTTATTTAATGTTTTCTTTCATTTTTTCTTTCAAACAGCTACTTTGGATAATAAAATTAAATATTATCATTCTTTTGATTTGTTTCCTTATTTTATAACCATTTTACACTCACATATCACGTTTCCCGGCATTCTGATTTACAGTTTCATCTTCTTTCACATAATTATCAATTATGCTTAACTTTTGGACACCAGTGTATATAGAAAAGTATCATCGCTACGTATGTATTCTAATAGAGTGAGCATAATTGTCAAAATATTGTTTAAAATTTATTGATTCGTTTATTACGTTTTTGAAATCTAAGAGCCCCAAAAGCCAAAAAGGTTCTCAATTCTCTTTGACATTTAAGGGAATATCTGTAAAAAACAAAACAAATAAAATAAAAGTTAGGATTTTCAATATTTTTGCGTTAAAAGACCGTATACTAGTTTTTTTTAAATTATCAATTCGCTTATAACGTGGTGTTGGAAAAACCATGAATTGTTTGCTTTCTAGTAATCTAGAACATCCCACCTTAAAAGTTTTTACTACATATCTCTGGAGCTAATGGAATGGATTCAAAGAAATTTATGACTTAAGGGGCTTAGAATATTCTCTACTTAAATCTGCTACAATATTGTTTTACGTATTGGGATAAATATTCTATTTCGGAAGTTAATTAATCAATTTAATTAAGCCCTAGTTTAGTCCCCTTTCTGCCATTAGCACTGATACCAATTTCATCCAATTTCAATAAAAGCTACAAAAATTATGAAAAAAGATTCTTTTCTAACTTATTTAATTCTTGTTTACGTGGCATTTGTTTAAAATGGCATTAGAAAGATCTATAGTTAATTCATTTAAAATATAAATGTTATACGTAAAGAGAGGGAAATCCATTTGGGGATATATAAATATAATAAAGCTAGAAAGTTTTTTAGCACTTAAAAATAAAAGCTTATAAGCAAATACTACATCTGAGATTCAAAAAAATGTTGGAGGGTAAATATAAGTAATACATATACTACGCACACAAATAATAAAAAGGAAACTGATGACAACGAAATTGTGTGAATAGCAAGAAAAAGAACGTATCCATTATAGTTTGATTTCTCGGACTATTTAATAATATTTAATAGTATCCATTTAGTAGAAAAAGGAACCAGAATTTGACCTGTGAAAATACATTTGTTTGTTGAAATCATAAGGGAGAAAGTTTAAAATGCGTTTTATTCAAAAAGGAAAAGTGAAAGTAAAAATAGCAGTAGGAAGAAGAATATATATTTAAAATAATACCAAGAGAAAATCAAACTTGTTGCAGACGCTTCGGCCCTCACATGTTACCAGAGCAACGGCCTTCCTACCCGGACATCTTATCACATTTTCACGCCAAAGAATCAATTGGGTGTTCCTAGAATACGTATCTTTTCTAACTGGCTGAATATAAAGAAGACAGCTTTGTAAAGTGAAGTTAGCTTTGGAACATTATTTCTTTATTTATAGTAGAATTTATTTTAAATTTCTGTTTTTTATTTCCTGTTTTAAACATTTTATGACTTACATAAAAAAGAAACAGGGGTGTTTTACAATAATTCCCTTCTCGATAAAGAAAAATGATCATAGGCTTACTGTCATTCAATGTCCAGAAAAACATACTTAATTTTCTTTTGGGTTAGTTTTGCTCCCTTTAGGTTTATATTACTTCTTTTGTGATTTCTTTATGTTTGACATAAGTTTAACAAACGCAAAATGAATCTTGGTTTTCCTAAAAGAAAGGAGGTGATTCTGTTTTCTTTTGATTAGAAATCAGAACTTATGTAATTATTAGCTTTCCTGTATGCCCATTTGTGTAAAACCACAAAGTCAATAGCATTGTATTGTACTCCTAAAATTTTAAACGCTTGTTGCAAAATCTATTTTTTTAATAATAGTAGTTTCCTTAATTTTAAAGAAAAAAAGTATTCATATACCTACATATTTAGGTTCATATATATTTAAAATTTAAAAAGTCTACATGAGAAAAAAGAATTTTAAAAAGGTATAAATAAAACTAAGAATAATATATGTTGCATTCACACATGTATATATCCTTTTAAGACCTAGCCCGCTTCGTTCAGGAACGCTAACTCGTTTAGGAACACTCCGTGTTCCAGAGAGAGAGCAGAATCTTTTTCTTATCACTTTTTCCTGTGTTATTGGGGTTAGTATAGTGTTAAAAACCAGAAGAATGTAATATCTAAAGATAAAAAATATCGGGTCTTAAAAAGGTAATAAAGCCTAACTCGCACGATTTTATGTTCTGGGTGTTAAAGGGGTATACATACAAGTACATACTGACAGCCTGTTAAGTATTAAGGTATCTGTTAAGTAGAAGTTTCGCCATCACAACTGCCAATATCCTGCTAGACATCAACTCGAAAAGGTTCTGATAGGTAGTCTGAAGTATCTGGTACAAAGCCCTCCCCAACTGGTCTTGCAATTCCTGCACTTTGAGAAGTGATAACATGGCATCAAGTATTTCATTTCCCAGTTGGAATCACAAATGTTCAATTGAATTCATGTCAGAGGAATTCGAAAGCCAAGTCATGGCTAGAAATTCAACTGAATGTTCCTCGAATCATTCCTGACCTTTTGAACACCATCATCAACCAATAACACTAAACCGTGAGGAGATCACATCATGATTCATTCTATGGGGATGATGGGTCTTGATGAGTCACACGAAAACACATCACTCACACTGCAATACTACTGCAACCAGTTTTATTTGGCCAACTATTCCTCCCGGTGGAAAGATTTTCTATTGGAGGTCGGCGTGTTTACGCTCAGCTATCGATACCATTTACCCGATAACGTGATTCGTTGTAAGAAGCATTTTCTTCAATTCTTCTGTGATCCAGTACGATAATCATGGCCTGTAGAAAGTGATGTTGGCGATGACGCGTCGTAAGCGTAGAAACGTAGTTTGGACATCGGCTACGTACGCATACACGCCGTAGTGTGTGCTACACTATAAGTTTGCCATGCATCGTCTGGGTTGTCACTATTTTAGATCGTCTGGGTTGTCAATGTTTTAGATGCTGGTGATATTGGTGATTATAACCCTTCGATCATGGTCAATCGTGTTTTTAATAGTCTACTCTACTTCTGAAATCAATAAGCATCATCCAAGACACTGCTGGCCAGCAACTTTTTATTTCATCATCCATACTCCTCTTTCGAGAAGGGTGTACAGTTGAAAATGAAAAGCTCTACAAATTCAACACTTCTGAAATCGATGTTATTACATGCAGTGACATAACCATTTTAACTTTACTGAAATCTGATGATGCAGCTGTTTTTCTCTTTGTGTCTCTAAAGGCTATGTGTGGAAAGGCAATGCATGGGTTTATTGTGTTTTATAGTATCAACCCCGTGTGTGATGTGGTTTAGTCTCAAATCAAGTTCACTGCTTTTGGTTAGAGGTTGTATGGTTATATATGCATTTGTAACTCCTAACTCAATTTAAATTTTATTCTTGTGTATTTTTTCTCTGTATCTTAATTGAAAATACCAGTCTCATTTAATTTCGCACGTTACATGGTTACATTCTGCATTGATTTATTTCTTACTCGCAGCAAAATAACTAAATAATGTACTTATCCATTTTCCTAGCAAAAAAAAATTGCTTGGTTTTTCCATTAAACCACCTGCATAGTGTACATAAATGTCATTTATTTCCTTTTACTTAAACACGTAATTATAAAATTCCCTGATAATTTACTGATAACAAATTTAAAAAATCAAATTAACGATATAATTCTTGCACCATGGTGCATACTTTGTGTTTTAAGAGCTACGAAAATATTATATTTATTTAAATATTGCATTATTTTTTCTTAGATAATATTTTATTAAAATGAAGCAAGAATAATTAAATATTAATTATAGATTTATGCATTTTTCTTTTTTATTTTGTATAGTTCTTAAATAAACATAAATGTAATTTCTAAATTTTGTGTCTTTTATTTACTTTGCTTGGCTTTTATAACTTTTTTATATTTAAGGTAGCTTTTATTGTATGTTTAAAATAATTTTTTTTTATTTTAACACTTTAATCAAAATCCAGTTAACCGGTTTTTCACTCTATGAATCATCAAAACTAGTTATTAGAAAATTTTAGTTTATTACAATTTTATTAGGTTTGTTCAAGACCTTATCTCAAAACCTATAAAGTCTTTTCATATACTGAGTGCTAAATATAATTTGGATAAAAAACAAACCTTTAGCCTTCGTATAGGGCTACAGAGCTGTTTTTATTACATAAGATGTTATTAACTAAAATATTTTCATATCGGACTTCTTTTGGTATTAGTAATATATTTATAGCTTTCCTTGTATCTTAAAATGTATCATTCTTGTAGTTTTGCTCTACTCAACAAATTTCCATATGTATTGGAAAATGGAACAAAATCTCCAAATAGTAGTTAAGCTGCAACATTATCGATATAATGTCCATGAGCTATTTTTAATTGCTGGTATTTTTGAAGACGAAAGAAATTTAAATTTTATCATATATGTTCAGTGAATGATAACTGCTTATCAGTGTTTTTTTCTTTCTAAATTAAACATTGAAAAAATAATTTTACATTTTCAGAAATTTCTTACATATTTTACTTCTCGAATATCTCAAACATAAGAAAGTTTGGCTAATTACCTTTCTGAACAGCATTCTTTAATTTCCTTATCTTTAAGCTGACATAGCTTGTTAGTATATGAACGTACTTTAAAAATATTGCTGAACACTATAGATAAATGTATTGGTTAAAATTAATTCCCAAATTTTCTTCACATTCATATAGATAAAAAGTCTTGACTTGATGCTTGCTGAAACTAGATCAAATTTTAAAGTCTCTTTCGAAAATATCGTAAAGTATTTTTAAAACACATAGTACGAAAAAATACTACTATTATAATTAATGATTATTCTGGAAAATATAAAAAAGTTTGAACAACAAGCTATTAACAAATTACTTCTTTTAAAATATTCTATATATAAATAGGTTCTTTTTTCAAGTATTTCAAATCAGGGGATGCTACATTTTAGATTGTAACATTTTACGATAAATGTTTTGGGTTTTAATTAGTACATGTTACACGAAATATTTGAACATTATTTCGATTCATCTTCACAAAAATGTACCAGATTATGTTAGTTAATAGCAAAATAAATATCCATAAATCACTGAAAAGAAACACATGACATATTCTAACGACTTTATCTTCTACACATTATATTTAAAGTCTCCAAACTGACGTAATAAATCATAACAGAAAACAAGGCTAAAAAGAGCATATTAAAAGTATAAAAAATGTTTGGTCATAAATGCTAAGAAAAGTATCATAGTGTGTTCCACGAAAATGGTAATATCCCCCAACACCTAAAAATGGAATTACGACTCAATGTTGAAACCATATTGAGGTAAGTAAAAACGTTGATGGGTCCTGAAGGGTACCTACACATAAATCATTCTGTAGACTATACTGATAGTAAAAAAAAAATCATATTATAAAATTCACTGGCGCAGAATATTATAAAATCGACAAGAACTTGCCTTTTTTCATCGTGCCTCGAGGGAATATATATTAAACACAAACTTAACGTGTATAGTAGTTTATTTGTAATATGGTAGATCCTTTATGTAACAACTAAAGATTTAATGGTAAAATGCATCTTGCTGTTTCGATTAAGCAATTCTCTACTATTTCCATAAGCTTTAATCTGATTGAAGAAAGCTTTTCCTTTGACACAATAATGTATTGCTCTTTTCTTTTCTTTTTTTTTTGTACTACTAGTAAAAATGTTTTACTTTTAAAGATGATTTTTTTTCTGATTAAATTCTGATGCATGTATTCTATGATAACTGTTACATGCATCTATTATTTATAAATATAATATTCTTACAGCGTTCATATGATACTCAGGGAATTTAAATGAACAGATGGAATAATGATAGATTTTCAGTTTTAACAAATGTACTTACTGTTATTTAATGGTCTAAGATAAATGAAGTTAAGATATTTTATTAAATTTTACAACACCTATCCCACATAATTTTTATAATGTTTTTTTTTTTTTATAGGACTTCATGAATTGAACTTTGAATGAGATTATTCCTATTTCGGGGGAGTTTATAAAATTCATTCATAAGATAATAAAAAGAGAGAGCAGATTTTTCCAATATTATTTAATATCCTCAATTTTTCTCTCGTATTTTTTTATAAGCATTAAGAATTTTTTTACTCAGGTTAAGCTATTTTGGTAATGTAGTAGTAATATTCATTATGAAGATTTATGTCGAAAAAGTTATTTTACTTTATTCCGTCTTACTGTTTCAAATATTCAAACTCATACCTAAGCCTGGAAACGAGTTGTTTTGGCAAGATAGATGGAGAAAACGTAATTCAAGATGCATATAGCACATTGATCTATCGTTATACTATTCAGAAATGTTAAAGAAGGCTGGACAAAGATGGCGGGGTCTGCATTCATAAGTGAGGTGCCCCTCTGATATTACAATCTCAGCGAGGAGCAGAAAAGAGTTGAGCGAAAACCATAATCAATAGACATTCATGTATCAATATAATGAAAGAGAACATGAAGAGGGAGAGAAACAGGGGGAAAAACTCAGAAAATTTTCGCGAGCAAGATGTCTCAAAGTGGGCATTCCATAAAACTGATTAAATTTTATTGCCCCTTTGATTGTCAGAGGAAAAGATTTATTGGGCATGGGCAACTGCTTCGCCTTCTACTGAAGCGTGCTTCCGAAAGATAAGTGCCTCAAAATCGATGTCTTCAATAATTAGCTGAGCAACGAACTTTACATAGTTCTTCCAGCTTCTCCTGATATGGATATGACTGCATAAGTTTTCTGTTTATCTTGTAATCTATTAGCTGTGCAGTTTCTTTTTTCCTTTATTTTATATCCCCGAAGAAATCGATGACTTTAATGTTTCTTTCTTTCTTAAGGAGATGGGTGTTCTAATAGCACTCACATACTAATAATAAAACGGGTTAATGAATATTCAAAACTCAGAACGATCGCATTCTCTGGATTAGTAGCTCATTCACCTAAGCACTTATTTTGTGTTGACGGTCAGCGGGAATAGCGCACTTATAAATTATCTTTCAACAGAAAGCTTCGGAGAAAGGAATCTCCTCGAGAAATTTCGAAGTAAATTAAAAATAAATATACGTTTTAATTGAAAAAATTAACATATATATACGGCTTTTAGAATTAAAAATTGAGTAAACATTTTAAAATGTTAAAAAAATGGATTTTCACTAATAGATATATGTACCTAATTAAAAATTAGAAATGCATGCGCTTTCTGAAACTAAAAATTTTGCAACGACATTAATGAAAGATTCATCGTTGTAAAGTGACGATAATAAACACATCGGACTAAATATATGCATACAACTCAAAATGATCCATATTTATTCATAATTTATTTTCTATGAAGTAAGATTATTCTCGTATAAAATTCAATTAATAGAATGTTCGATAAATGAAACCTACAGCTATAAACAAGTTTATTCGTAAATGTGTTCATTCAAGGACACTAAAATACTCATACGAGTTACATTGAGATGAGTTTTGTCTTGGTTGGGCTTTTCATTATGTGACTGACGAAGTACACATTTTTGCAAAATTTAATCTAGCAGATATAATTAGTTCACATCAGTTCAAAACTATTGTTAAATAAACTACTGTGGATGGATCTTGAACACAACGGTAGGGGTGTCATCTAGAAGACCGCTTTCATAAAGGTAACATAAAACTAACTTCAGCTGTTCAATTTCCCTAATTTTTAGTTCAGTATCATTATTTTCTGTCTCATAAATCAAATTAAATAATATTTTTTGGAAAAATTTGAATTAATTTTATTTTATTTTCAAAATACAAATTTATTTTATTTTCAAAATTATATTTCTATTAATAAATACAAAAAGTTCTACTAATTAAATTCTTTCAAATAAGTAATGACATAAAAGGTGCACAATATTGCAAATACTATTTAACTTTTCTTGATAATATTTACTCTGCAAAAATGCAAAAGTCGAAGTACGTCATGATAAAAATCAATACAAGTTGTTGCTGTTGTTACTAATGCCACCTAATTGGCGAAGGCCAGATCGAGGCCCACGAAATTCATCATTTCAAAGGGCTAAGTGACGCCGGTCGTTAGCCGTAGCTTTGGGCACCATGCAGGTGACATTGCGATTGGTCCATTTCCACCCCAATTTTGAGGGAGGACACCAGGGAGGGTCCCACCTCTATTCTCCTTCCACCAACCACATGAGAGGACTTGTGATTCGACGGTAATTTAGAGTATTCCCATGCCACGCGAAGGCATTATTCATTATACAGGCATCCATGCCTTCTCCGGGATTCGAACCCAGGCCCTACGACTGAGCAGTCAGCGTCGCTAACCACTATATCAGATAGATGAAAATACGTTATTTTCTGGTATATTCTAGGTACACTGGTTTCGATATGCATTTATCATTTACAGGACATCTTTGACAAATATTTTAGGGATGAATTTTTCCCCGGGTTCATAAAATATGACGAATTATTTTCTATGTATTTGATTAAGGTATCCGACTGGTTGCGACAGATTCTTTTAAAAAATAATGGAGATATGTGGATTTTCTTTTGTTGTTTTATTTTAAGAAAAACATGCTGAAATTAAGAAGAGAAAAATAAATTATTATAACTAAAATGGGTAAAAATTGCCCAAAATTAACATAAACGCGGCACATTCTGTACCAAATGTTTATAAATATTTTTTCAATTTTTTAATTCTGATGTGTTACTATGTTATTCATTGTCGAAATGACCTGTAGGATAAGAGATATTTTCATTTTTAGGCCCTGTTATTATATGAAATTGCTTAAAAAAACAGGGATTATATTAACATAACGGACTGTAAATTTTGTAAAACAGTGATTGATAAATCTGAAGGTTAAAACACACACTTCTATTATTATACAGAACTTTACAAAAAATTTCAGTTCATTATTTTCAAAACTTTTTTAGCAATCGCTGGCCCCGTTTGATTATTTTGAAAAAATCACATTTCGAGTCAAACGCGTTTTGAGGTATGACATTTTGCTTAAAGTGTAATGGCATCTGCTTTTACTAAAACGTTTGTAGTTTTTATTCTAGTGAACGGAAAATGATAAACTTGGTATTTTTATAAAGCTAATAAGATGGCCTATAAAATAAAGTTATAAAAAATTGTCAATTTCTGGCTAAAGTTACAATTATACGGTAGTCGGATACCTTAACTTTTGTGTGAGGGAAGTGGGACGGTTTCTTTTTTGCAGAGCTATTAAGGCAGAGGCATCACTGAAGTAAATTACAAGGAATCAGATTTGATTTGATTTTAATTGACGTCGCTCTCAGAAGCAACACTAGGGCTATAGGTGATGAATCTTGTACTCTTGAACCACGGTCAAATGATGGGGATGACACCTGATCTAGTGCTTTCCTCTCCAAACTAACTCACCACGCCAACCATAGGACTTTACGCTTTGACTGATTTAGCTTTCGTCAACCCCTTTATATGGTAGTTTTTCAGTGTCACAAGGTTTCAAGCATTCGATTCGCCATCATAAGCTCTCGGTTACAGTGGCCTCATAAGAAATCAGAATAATACCAGTAACGTGCATTCTCACTGTCTTTTAAATAACTTCAGGACTACTGTTGGACTGTATGAAATACATCGAAATTAAAAATGTCAGATTTAATATCCCAATTTAAGCATGAAAAAACTCTCCTGGAAGATACTGAGAAAGGCAAGGCTCTGAACATCTAAAAGAATTGCTAAAAGAGATGTGTTGTGAAGAGTATGCGATTGCGTAATAGTAGTTGAAAGTTAAACTATGTTGATGCATTTTTTTTATATGTTAAGTTGTGAGCGCAACCTATTTGAAATCGCTCCGTCTTGCCTACCTAAGGGTGTGGAAGGAAACAAAGCATCACAATTATTATTTTATTATTTTCAAACACACTAATCAACTACAAGTGAAACTACAAGAGGAGACCCTAGGAGTGATATATAAGGAGAACAATCTATTCTAAGTAAACAAGCGCGAGTGATCTGTTTAATTTAATCTAATTCAATTTATCTTAGATTCTTAAACCTTAATCCACTAATTTATTTTAGTAGCAAATTCCTTCCTTAACTCACATTGTGATAATTAAATAAATTTCACCTACATATCACCGCAACAGTTCCCCTGCTCCTTCTATCTTAATTTTACAAAACCTTTTGATTTTATATAGTCAAACTAATTTACATATCGAGGTTTCTTCTTGAGGGATGGCATTGAATTAACGCGAAAGCTAGCCCCAATGTTTCCCCAAGAGGATTTATGATGAAGTCGCGTATAGATCCATCACAAAATAATACGTCAATAAAATTTTAGTTTGCATTTTTCATGAATTTTATACAGTGTATACATTTTTTGAATTAATAAATAATAGAGTTGGCAGTAACTGCTTTGATGACGTCATCCCACACCCCTCCACTATCCATGTGGCCAGTTTCGGCTTAACAGATTACGTCAGTCCGAAGTACTGTGTCATTAAGTGAACACGTGCGACTGCATTCTGCCGGGAAAATGTTGAATCAACATCGAGTTTCTTGTGAAATTTAAGAAATCAGCAGCGAAAATATTTCAAACATTAAGCGAGACTCATGAAGATGAAGTTTTGTCTCGTGCACATGTGTTTGAATGGTATAAGCGGTTCTTAGGAGGAAGGGTCAGTTTGGAAAATGGGATGAAAATGCTGGGCTCCCAAGGTAAGCAATCACAGACCAAAACATTGCCAAAATTTGTGATATAAGTGGGTTCCCCTCACAACAGTGGTCAGACTGTTAATCAACACTTCTACATTAAAGTACTAAAAAGACTTCGTGAAATATATACCAACCAAGATAATAGACTCGCTTACACGGCCCTATCTGTCAAGCAGTTTCTAACGAGCAAAAAAATTACTGTGATGGAGCATACTCCTTATTCACCTGATTTGGCCTCATACGACTTTTTTCTTACTTCCTACTGTTGAATCTTGCTTAAGGGTTCCCATTTTACTCAGATGAAGATATTCAGAAACGGAGAATTTCCTGAAGGGTTTTCCAAAAATCGCGTTCCAGAACGGTTACCAGCAATGGCAGCACCAAATTTAGAAGTGTGTGAATGCTCAAGGAAGCTACTTTTGAAGGTGGTACTGTCAAGGAGAACTGATTCTGTACGTTCAATGATTTATTGGACCAGTATCGTTTTTTTGTGTGTGTGTCTCACTTCGCACATTATAAGAATCGTATGCAAATATCAGTTTATGGGTGGGGTTTTTTAAAGGAAAATCCCTTCGATGATGATAATAGCATAAGTATAATGTTTTAGAAGATAAAAGAACGCTTGCTGTATTCTGGGAACATAAAATTATTTTTTAGAATATTTTGAAGCATTCAATTTACATTAAATCTCTGTTCTCACAAGATATATATTAATAAACTACATAAAAGGCAAAAACGCTTGTGAGGATAATTAATGGAACATATTGCAACGTAATGAATACGTTTACAGTAGGTAATATCTCTTTCTTCATTGTTATATTCACAAACTGGTTCTAAACAAATAGAATTAATGAATAAAAATATTTTTTTATTGAACAGAATTATACTGTCCGTATATATGTATATATTTGAACACATAAAGTAAAATATAGTGTTTCGGAATTTATATATTAATCAAGTAAATTCTTCTAAATTATACTCATGTAATATATAATTTAAATATTTTGACTTGAAAAATATATCTTCGGCCTTATTATCAAAATGTGTAACTCCTTCTGGGGTGATAATTTAAAATAGGAGTGCTTTGTACCAATTTGTTGTTTATGTTCGCCAAGATGGGTGATACATATAACATTACAATATGGTTCCCCTGATATTTTTATCGTGTGGTCATGTGATTTCCATGGGGATAACATATATATTAGAATAAATTTTTATTGGGTTTTTTTTCTGCGTTAATCCTATTAATTTCAGACGACTGTAATTCGATTTCTTTAAAAATTAAATCATTTCCATTGCAATTGTTCTTCAAGCTACTATTTCAGTCTTCTGTTGTATTATGTGCTATTTTCGAATATGGATGTTTCAAATATCATTGGAGAGTACTAGGACATTTTTTTTAAAAGAATGGGTGTTGTGCCCCCCTTTTAATGATTTCTATAAATCGCCTATTTTCACTTTATTTTAATTTTTAATAATGCTCTTTCTTGAACGCTTTTTATGTGTGTTTGATGAATTTCATTGAAGGAGCTCGCAGTTTTTGGAGTATTGCAAGTTATCAGCACTAATTAATTGGTATTCATTATTAATTTTAAGACATAATGTAATTAGTTCATTTATAATATAATATATTATAATAATTATTATATATAAATGTTTTATATTAATTATTTATAAAAATTATTTTTTATATTACTTTTTTTATAAATATTATACAAATGTTATTTATTTATTATTATTTTGCTATTTATAATAATTATATTCTATGAATAGTATTATATATAATAATTATTATTGTATAAAAATCATATGAATATTATACACTGATGTGCAAAAATTAAGAACGAGACGGTTTTTCCAATGTAACTTTGTACAAAAGCATTCCAAATCAACACATTTAATATCGTAAGATCCCCAATACGTAAGGACATGAGTAATGTAAGCAACACTTACTAAAAGAGAAATCAGAGGGATAAAAAGAAGCTTTATTGAAAAAGTAGCATGGAGCGCAATGCGACTGAAGTATTATAAAATCACTCGTTAATAATTGATGTATTTGCTTCTGAATTTTGCATTTTTTTTATTTTTCCGTGTTTCTCGGGAGAATTATTTACATGAAACGTTTTGAGAATTTATCTTAAATATTACAACATTGAATATTTTACAATTGCAGATAAGATTAAAATAACGTTGTGCCTGCATATAAAACTCCTCATGAAACTCTTTTCATTATTTTAAATGCAAAGCATTAATATATCCTCTAACCACATTTGCATGAATGAGTAGTATTATAAAAATACGTATATCATAATTAATTTATGTTATGTTATATGATAATAATATATATTACATGATATTTTATTATATATAACTTGCATTATATTATATTGATATTCATTATTGATTGATTTTGTTTTATTTTTAATTTATCCCTATATTCTTCATTTGATATATGTTTCAAAACAGCTTTTTACATTTATTTTCCTGACGATTTGTTACCGCTAAGCTACTATCTTACATCTTACAGACGTAACTCGACAACAACAGCTGCTTGGCAGGATTGAGGAATCGCAACAAACAGCGCGTAGAGCGTAGAAGTCCTTTTTCAAATTTAGTTCCTTTGTGGAGTTAGGTATTCTGATCATTAGGTCTAAAATATACTTATTCTGTCGTTTTTCACATTTTCGATTTGCAAGAGAAAAATAGCAGCTGCATTATTTTAAGATTGAAATGCTGCATAGTTTTTTTTTATATTGCTGGTTTTTTTTTATATTGCCAACATGTAAAATACGTTTGATGCAAATAATGTGGTTAATAATTTATATTTCTGACCCCCCCTCTCCCTCTCTATAGTTTGATTTGGGAATGATTATTTGGCCATGGTAGACTAGTAACGGGCTCATGGCTGGCGTGTCATAAGTTCGAGCCTATATCCGCTGAAAACCGGTCGTGCAGAGGGGGTAGATGCTCGTCAAATGTATCGAGGCTCAAACGTCCTCCCGTTGGTGGGGTGTGGAAGTTAGGAGAGAGGGGTGCCAGCTCAGGTGTCGTAGTCGTCACTTGACCATAGTTTAAAATTTCGAGATCACTCGCCAAAAGTCCTCGAGTTGCTGAATAGTGCGACGCTAAAATTCATTCACTGTAACTGATTATTTGTTTATTGCCCAACTCAGTAAACATAAATTAGCTTTTTCCTGGCTTTGAATAAGATTTTAACAACAACAATAATAATTAGTATTATTATCCATGTTATTATTATTAATTAAAGCAATATAATCGTAATCTGACTTTTCATTCAAAAATTAGGGTAAGGGGTGGGGGGTTTAAACCATTATCTCAGATATTTTTGTTCTCTAGATGAAAGTCTCTTGTCACTCCGTTTCCAATATACTCGTTAGAAATATATGTAAAATAAATGAATTTAGTTTTTATAACCAAATAAAATTTTTGATTGCAAAATAGTAAAAAACATGTAAAAATTAGTTATATTGTAAATGCCTGCTACTTGAAAAGATGTTATAACGAATTCGTACTCGACATTTTCTTCGACAATCTTACTCGACATCACTTTTCGATCACTTGAATAGTTTTTAATTTCTTATGACAGAACAATAAATCAATATAGTGACTTAAAAGTAAATTTCCAATTCTACAGCAAATAGTGAAAGGGATACAGAGTTTAGAAATACACATTTGAATATAATGCAATGACAAAGAATTTAAATGGAATGAGTGCATCTTCTTTACCATTTTATAAAACATCAATAGCATGAAGCATTTTTTAAGGTTTAGCCAATGCAAAAAAGCTACAAAATTTCAGCAATTAATAACAAAAGTCCCGACATATGCAAGCTTTAATATCCTATTTATATCTATAAGATTTCTATTTGATTGATCATATGTCCAAAGTGAGTATGGAAGTTTAATGGAATTTCATTACAAATTCGTGATCTGCTTGAATATATTAAGTACATTATAATAAATCGTCTTTCACTGCATTTCCATTAAATTTGAATCCATAAATATTTGCACACGATCCTCTAAATGGTGTATTTGTCTACTTTCGGCAAAGTCAAATAACACTTTGTTAGGAAAAAACCGCAAACTATACATTAAAGTGATACAAAGCGCATAAAGAGTTCAAGGAGACCTTACGTGAATATATTTCACAATAAAGATAAGAAATTATTTTTTTTAAATCTTAGGTTTCTAATCTATAAAATTTATCAAGTATCAAAAAGAAATTAAAAAGACTTTTTGTGAAATTATATATATAAAAGACATGCCTCTCAGAGAGTCTAAACCATCAAAGAGGGAACTATCATAATAAAACTTCATTAAAAGGAAAATAAATCAAGCATTCATATCTTTGTAATGAATATCAGATATTACAATACAAGATTTCATAAATTTTACAAAATAATAATAATAATAATAATCCACGATAAAAAGTGAATTTGCTTTCATTTAGAAAAAGAAAGAACTTTTTTACACAGAAAACAATGCATCATAAATGAGTTATTCAAAGGGATGAAACTACATCTGCATATAGCTTAAGGTAGAATATACAAAGGATTAAAAATTGGCGGCTTAGAGCTCCAGCGCATTGCACAACGGAACATTCAGATAATGCATAAAACAGACATTCCATTGCTTAAGAATGACTTCAGTGCTAAAATGGTTTTATCGACTCTCAGGGACTATATTAATAACGCATATACAAATTGCCGAATAGTATGTGCAGATGCCACCATTTGAGAAAGAACATGAAATTGGACTAACTGAAACTGGGTGGTCACATTGCAGAATAACTCAATGTTTGAGTCAAAAGATGCAAACATTCGATGATGTTAGCTGGAATGGGTGAACCATAGTCACCAAAGAGCGTACAGAAGGTAGCGGTCGACCGAGAGCAACGCCAGAAAGTGTGGTCAGTGATCCCCTGATTGGAGCTAATTGATCGGGTCTTCAGTACATCTGTGACTGCAATAATTATCAATAAGTGATTTAGCGTACGACAAATAGGGTCACAGAAGCCAATAAGTGAAAGGTCTTTCATCGTTGCACCCTCCCCCCCAACAGCATTTGGAATGAAACTAGGTGCATTCGAATACCTTAGACATACCTTCGAATACTTTTCATATAATTTCACAGTCAGCTCCTTTTGGTTGTTATCCGTTACAATCTTACAATACCGTGGTGTGTTGATGAGATTCTGACCCATATGGTATAGTCCGTCCTTTCAGGGACCATTGCGCTTATATTTCAACTGGAACCTCAAATGCACATAGAATGCTTTTATAATAAATGTCTCCGTTCTTCTCCAACACTTCTCTGTGCAGCGTGATCAGAAATATCTCCCCAATAGAACTCGTGTTGGCTCTGATGAGTCCTATGGCTGAGATCGTACCAGGATAGCGTCGATTTAAGTTGTTAACTTGAATGTATATGACTTGTCCACAACTTTAAGAGTCTATAGTCAGTTGGATAACTGGAATCGCGGCCAGAGATGGGCTAATGCATTATTGGTTATTTTCTCTAGTTGTATATCCTAAAAAAATATTCATTTTTCTGTAATACCACCAGCATTTCGCTTTCAGTTCATGCACACCCCAGTTACCAATTTTCATCTTATAAGGAAAATCATTTTCTTAGTATGTCATTTTTATGCTACAGAGTTTATATTTACAAGACAGTAATTACTTACAATGAAAAACGTCATAAAGTGATGTTAACTAATTTCTCAGTGAATGAGAATATTTTAATTTTTTATGCAACTAAGTGTAAAGTAAAAAATATTGATTCATTTTGTATATTCCTCTTATCTGACTTTTGAGTTTCTTGGCATTTTATTTATATTCTTATTTTTTGCAGCTTTATAACTTTCTAGAGTTGCGGAAATGTTTTAAACAAAAATAGAATTAAATAAAAAATATTTTATAACAAAAAATTTTAAAAATTTGTGACTTCAATCAGTATTGTCACTAACTTTTAATTTTAAAAGTTTCATTTCAAAGCCAAAATAAGACAGTTTTATTCTTAGATGATAAATTGCTCAAAAAGAATGGGCAAAAAATCACTTCCGTCATTTTCTGTGAAGTTTTGCACACGCAAATATGTATAAAAAAGAAACTTAGCGAGAATAGTTTAAATTATGCAAAAAAGCCCAAATTAGCTGTCAAAATATAAAATCACAATTTTTCATTTGATGCGATAAAATGTGAAAGAGAGAGCTTTAACCATTTTGAGCTTAATTTATAGGTGATGAGGTCAGCCTTTCATAATACCTGCCACTCACAGCTTGAGAAAGACTGTGAAACGACCCAGAAAGAAAGAATATCATAAAGGAAAAAGCAACACTTCGGGTGTTTAAAAGGCATGCTTCTCTAACACCTGCTTTCGTGGATTTTCTTTCAAGTGCAACGGGCATTCAAGAATGGTACATTTCTTTCTTTCTTTTTCGATGTAGGACATTAATTATTTACAATCAAAGTGGAGTACAGCGCAAGACTTATTTTTTTACACATATAAAATGAATAAATTACCCCGATAAGATGAAATCTTGTAAAGTGTAGTTGTGTGTGTCGATGAATGAAAATTTGCAAATTTTTCCTAACATTTATTTGACACTTGTTGTAAGCTCTGTTATTAATTAATAGAGCTTCCAAGTGGTAACGACCGATAGGATACAAAAAATAACTTATGAAAAATTTTACAGAGTGAAAGAGAAACTGCACTGTGAAAGACCTATTGGATTTGTACCAAGGATATTTCTGATAAAAATGTTTTATTACCAACTTCAAAGTGCAACGTTTCAAAAACATTGATTTGAAATAGCAGTTGAATTTGTACATTTCGATTCAAATTCGAGTTCCTACAAATAAATTTAGTTTTCGTTCCAATGTTTTAACTTTGCAACAGGTAGTTAAATTTTTTCTTAAATAAACTAATACGGTTACATATACATAACGGAATATATTTTCTATATATTTCACACAGACTTTATTACTGTCCTTAATTTTCAAATTATTTATTATTTATTTTGTCAATAGCAGTTTCACTTCAAATATGACATTACTTTTAATTTTTTATTATTTTATTTGTTTAATTTGTTCATTAAACAAATAAAAAATATTTGTTCATTATTCACAATTTCTGATAATGGACAAAATGGTGTTAAGCTGAATCATCATTCCTATGCTAGCATTGAATTTCTTAGTTATAAATCTAATTAGAATAATTTTTATGTGATATATCTAATTTTCCTTCGTGAAGTACTTTGTTCTGTGAAAAGATATTTTTGTGAAGTGGCAGGAAATATGTGGATACATTAAATTATTAGCTCCTTTCGAAACTAAACACAATACAGCATTACTCAATTAAAAATTATTCATATACATTTTTATAAAGGAAAATATTATAAAAAGGGGTTAATGTATCTTTATTATTGAGAGTGATACACAGATTTATGTACATACAAGGTCGAAAAAAGAGAAATAGACTTATAAAATTCTTATAAATTAATCGAATAATGTAAGAAATGGATGATAAATGTACTTTTCAATATTGAAAAAGATCATTATAAAAGTTTTTGTACTAGTTAGTTCGAAATATATAAAGAACAATCAAATAGTTTCCGTTAGAGGACATGGCTGCAGCGTATATGCAAATTAGCGCGTTGTTGATGCTGGCATATAAACGCTGTCTTTGAGAGATGGAATTATTGCAGTATTCCGAAATGCATGTTGAAATGCTAAATCTTTAACGAAATTACTACTAAATGCGTCCAGACAACACAAACGTGCTGTTATTCTTATTCTGACTGCCGATGGATACAAACGGTAGTCATTCATCGAAGAAGAAAGATGTGCGGAAAGACATATTTGTCGAAACCCCTATAGTAGAATAACGATCAAAGTTCAGTGCTGATCTCGATTTGACTCAAGAGGCAAGTCTATATGGGATACCATCTATATCTGACAAGTGGGCAGTCGATGATAGGATTAAGGCAGAGTACTGCATATCCATTCATAAGCTGTACAAATGATTTCCACATAAGTTTCGGTAGCGTGTAACACATCATCTGATTGAAGTTGGACTACTATATGATCTGTTGCCAGTGCTGCTTGTGTTGAATTCCGAATAACACTCAAACCGGGTGGCTCTTTGTTAGAATTAGCTGCATTACAAAGTTCAGGGTAACAGAATACTTTTTAGCGTTTTGTTGCTGGTGACAACAGCTGATGCCACCTCTTGTAACTCTAATTGAAAGCGTTGATCATGCTGTAGTGATATCCTTCGTCAACTCGTCTTCAAAAGTTCAAGAGCCTGTCATCTGTTGGAAAAATTAAACATACCTTATACATCGATTACCAGGGTCTATTTCTTATTGAGTTCAAGAGTCCTCCTAGTACTTCAAAACGCTGAAGAGATTACGACGTGCAATTAAGGTGAAAAGTTCGGGAATATCTAGAAATAGGGTGATTCTGCTTTACTGTACATACGTCCTCATATAGCAAATATCATAAGGCTGAAATTACACTGACTAAAGGGGAAGACATTCGAAACTTACGATCCTAATCCCTCATCATGCGATGTTTTCGTCTGAGGTCCTTGAACGAATTTTTTGAAATTTTGATGGTTCTTCTCGGACGTTGAAGTATAACAGTAATTAAGAACTTATTCAAACAGCAGAAAGAGGAGTTTAACAAAAAGAAAATATTCAACCTGAGTAAGCAGGGAGATGATTGCCTTAATGCACAAGCGGATTTCCATGTCTAGCGTACAAAATTTGAACTGATAGCCTACGAACGGAATTTTTTCGTTGCCAGCTATATTACACTCATGTCTATAAATTAAGGTTAATTCAGAATCACAC
This sequence comes from Trichonephila clavata, assembly GCA_019973975.1. Taxonomy (NCBI): domain Eukaryota; kingdom Metazoa; phylum Arthropoda; class Arachnida; order Araneae; family Nephilidae; genus Trichonephila; species Trichonephila clavata. The sequence continues at coordinate 39,658 of BMAO01011393.1, read as the reverse complement.
AAAAATTGAACTCTAAAATAAAAATTTCACCTGTAGAATTATCACACACATCTTGAAGAAGAATATGCAAATTACAGGAAACCACCAGATGGCGCGGATAGTACGTCACAATGACGAGAGTGTAAGAGAGGGGTATATAAGGAATGGTGGCAAAGAAGTAAAATTGTTCACAAGCGCTTTAAAAGCCTTTCAGTGCAATAACCGCATAGTTATGGCACAAAGGAAGCCTTTGGATGATTTTTTACGTGGTAGAATTATCGGACGACTGGAATGTGGACGTACCCAGCTGGAAGTATCCGAGGAACTTGGAATCACCCAGAGTGTCATCTCCAGGCTTTGGCAACGATTCCAAGATGGTGGTAATGTGAGTAGATGTTACAGCACAGGTCGCTCCCGAGTTACAACGCCGAATGAGGACCGGTATTTGGCAGTTACTGCCAAAAGAAACAGACGGAGCACAGCATCAGACCTATCTCGTTAGCTCTCTTCAGCTACCGGTACGACAGTTTCAAGGCAGGCCGTGTACAGACGCTTAGGGCATATTGATCTATATGCTCGTAGGCCTGTCAGATGTGTTTCCCTTACCGCAACTCACTGTCGCCTGCAATTAACCTGGAGTAGAGAGCATGCATTGTGGATACCGCAACAGTGGTCTTGTGTGAGGTTTTCCGATGAGTCCAGGTTTAGTTTCCAGTCTCATTCTCGCCGAACTTTCATATGGAGAGCGCCAGGTACCCGTTACCACCAGGAGAACACCATTGAACGACACCGTTGCGGTAGTACAGGATGGCTTGTTTGGGGAGAAATTATTCTTGGTTCCAGAACTAACCTGCGTGTTCAGAGTGTAACGATGACAGGCCACATCTATCGGGATGTCATTCTGGAACAACATGTACGTTTGTTTCGGGGTGCCATGGGTGCTCAATTTCCGACAACGCCCGTCCTCACCGTGCAAACATTGTAGACGAATGCCTTCAATCGGAGGATATCACCCGTTTGGATTGGCCAGCATACTCACCGGATTTGAATCCAATAGAGCATGTGTGGGATATGCTTGGCCGACGAATTGCAGCCCGTCAACCCCCTCCCACCTGTCCACCGGAACTTCGGAAGGCATTGCTTGATGAGTGGTGTAATATTCCCCAAGATCATATTGATAATTTGATACTTAGCATGCGTAGGCGTTGTAAGGCCTGTATTGCATTGTGCTGGAGACATACTCCGTATTAACCATCATACTAACCATGTTATACTGTAATAACATTGTAAATAGGTTCTTTTTTGAAATTTGCTCCAGGGTGTAAAAATCGCAATTTTTATTAATTATGTCAATTATATAGCATCTTTTTTTCTCTTTACCTTTTGTTTAATAAATAGACTTTACAAATAAGTCAAATTTGTTTTGCTTCTGTCTCTTTCTTTGCCTGAACTTTATTATCCTAAATATATGGACATGAGTGTATATAAAATAATAACGCGGTATGAAAATGTGCATTCTGCTGACCTTAAAAATGTTTGAAATAACTGGTTTTCGTTTTAGTGTTAATAAGATGATGAATATAAAATTATCCAAGTTATTTGTAGGACACTTTCTACACATGTGAAAGTAAAGGATTTCTTGCTTACTATAAATTTTTAATTTGCTCAAAAAATGTGCTTACAAATAAGGAAAGAATTCACCATCCGATTTGAACTAGGCTGAAGAGCAAAAGAGCAATTTCTACTTTCTCGGTTCTTCATCTGAGCGAGTAAGAATACTTGTACTTTTCTTTGGAGAAAAACCTATTCTTTGGTGATCTATTCCGTCTTCCACTTTCTAAAATCAAGCAGCTCGTCTCGCTCAGATGGCTTTCTATTCACACTCAACTTGTTTCTGAATCTTTAAATGACTCGCCTTTCTTTTAACCCCAATTCAACCATCTGTATCTTATATCAATATCACCAACTTTTAGGTATTTTATTTGTCAAGTAATGACTTTAGTACTCGATGGAAGAGTGATATAGAAAAAACTTAGGAGTAAACTTATTCATTTAAAGAAAATTTGTATTTTATGAACAATTGAAACAATTGTACTTGAAATTTCTTTTTCTGTTTTTCATGTTTACTTAAGTATTTAAAGAAATACTGGAAAAAGAAAGAATTAGACCCATAGCAAAAAAAATATTTCAAAAAAAAATTCTTAAAACTTACAAAAGTATTTAATACAATGCGTTTTTGAAAAAAAAAATTATGTTGTAATTTATTTATATACTTGTTCAGCTTATAGAAAGAATTTAAAAAATAAGAGCTGTAATTAGATATTTTAATAATATCAAAAAATGCAGTGCATTTGAATCTCTTGAATTATACTGCTGGAATTTTAATTATTAGCAATAATATTATATATTAATTATAAGGTTCATTATAATTGATTACTTCGCTAAGCATAATTTTTATTGAATCAACTTCATTTCCAGTGAGCCCTATTTTATATCGGAAGCTATATAAACAAATATACTAAATTGTTAAGGATGGAGTGCTTTTTGTAGTCCAGTCTGTAAGAGCATTTCTAAATATGTTTGAGAGGAGTGATCGATAGTGGTAACAGTACTTCTTGTAGAGAAAATATTAGGAGTTATTGCAGCCGTCATGGATTTAATTTGGAGCACGATAAATCTTGATTTCAAGAAATTTTCTAATTCGTAAATTGAAATAGGATCGACCAGTATTATGTATAATGGGTGTTCAAATTAAAAGGTACGAAACGACACTGTGAGAATAAATGAATAATGTATTAAAATAAACACCTTAAGCCTGAGCAAAACTATTCCATTGATTAAAGAGCCAAATGATTCCACTTTCACAGAAAACCTGTGGCCGTGACGAGACGCAGTCCTTCACAGCTTCCGTGAGTTCGTCGTTTGATCTGACGCACTTCCCTATCAGATATTTTTTCAGGGGACCTAACACATGAAAATCGCAGGGTGACTCTTTCGGGCTGTAGGGTGGATGGTCAAGTTGCTCCCACTTGAACTTGGCCAGTTCCACGTGCGCAGTGGCGTAACGGAAAATAATTGGGTCCCCCCACAAGGTCAGGTCTAGGGCCCCCAGCCAATATGTATAAAAAAAATACTTGCTAGAAAAAGTCTGCGTTCATCTACTATTGCGTACAAAAACAACAAAAAAATTTTTTAAACCAGAATTTGAAATTTTTTTAAAAATAATATTTTATTTAGTTCATTCCAAGTATTGAGAAAAACAAAAGTAAACTCTGTTTTTTTTCCATAAATTTTAAATTAAAAGCAGGTTTATAGCAATACAAACAATAATCAAGTAGAAAAATTCTGCGTTCACTGTTTTAGTAGTAATTATAAAAAAATATTTAAAAAGGACAAAGAGCTATTCAACAGCTGCAGTGGCGTAACGGAAAATAATAAGGCCCACCCCCTCGCAAGGTCAGGTTTTGGGCCCCAAGCCAGATCTTACAAAGGATTACAAAATCAAACATAATGTGCCGATACACATCACCTAAAAATATGTAAACATTAAACTTATAACTGAATACATAATCAACCCGAATCTGAATAAATGCAGTAAATAACCTTTAACATTAGAGAGTATTTATGGTATTTATTAAAATGGAAAATCTCTCTAACAACCGTCGAAAGATAACCTGGTAACTTAAATAAAAACAATACATTAAGAAAGACACAAAAACTGTAAAATGATTTTCGTTTTCAAATTCTTGCGAGAGAAAAAAATATCGCTTACTATATTCTTTACGCGACTCCTTTTTTTTAGATAGAGTATCCTTATCAGCTGAAGTGTCCGAAATTGTGTTTTTTACAGTGAATTAATTTTCATTTCCATGATGTGTTAATCAGGTTCACTAGCATGACAAATATAGTACTTGCACAAGATTATGCACTTGCAGATATTAAAAATTTATCCAATTTTGCACATTTACTGTTTATATTATACTCCTTTTCCTTTCAAATTTTTCGTTTTTGAGAAACATTCAAAGTTTTTTAAACTCCACTCATTATAGAGCAGTGTTTCTTCATGTCCAATTAACAAAATACCATTTTTTGAACCAGAATATTAAATTCCGATAAAAAAAATACAGTTCTAATTATGAGAGTGAGATTGAAATGTTTTTATCGTTAAGGAACACACCCTAAATTTAAGTGCATTGAATATAAAAATAGAGATGCCTGTTCTATATGAAAGCAAATTTGTGAAACGTTTCTCATGATGCTTTATTTGATTGAATACTCATAAATCTGACCAAATTATTATTTAAATGCTCTCTATGGTTTTCCAAGTATCGTAATACTATTTCACGTGAAAAAAGCATAACAGATGTACGTTATTTACAACTTCGCTAAAAGAAAATGAAATACATGAGGGGGAGGGGGAACTAAAGTTTCCAATAAGTTACTCTGCAACTTCGGTAGAAAGTAAATCATGTCTTTTTCTCTCTCTACTGCTAATGTAAAGTATACTATATAATAATAGTGTTGATTTATTTATCTTCCTAGTCTGATTCCCCATCTGACTTTTATTTTATCGGTTAATAATTTGGGTTTGAAAAAACCCTTCTTAAGAAAAGTATCTCTCGTCGCTGGGATTACAGTACATCAAACAAGATGTTTTTTTCATATGGTTATTGGATCAAAGATATCTAATGAGCACATTAAAATTTTGGTTTCGAATGACGTTAGATCACCAATTGGAAAATTGCTTAAAAGTTAGATTTTAAAAAATCGAAAGCGAATTTTGAGAAAATCTACATGAAGGGCGTCAGTTAGGCTTTGGGCCCCGTTAAAGCCTTGGGCACCCCGCAGTGCGGGGGTTGCGGGGGTGTACGTTACGCCACTGCACGTGTGTGATCCTGGAGACATGTCGTCTTGCGTTATCTTGGAACAGAACTACATCCTCCATGGCGATGAATAGTGCACGGCTCAACACCTTACGCTGCCAGAAATCGGATAACGCCTCGCTACTCCTCATTGCATTGTGAAAGCTATCATACCCTCACACACATTGCCCTTTCAATTGGACGGTACTCTTTATGAGAGCCTCTGTTATCTCCTGCGCATGCCCCAATCTACACCGGAGACTTCATTCGCATCCATAGATGTCACGCTACGTTCTCCCATAACGGCATAGAGTCAAATATGTTAACTATTACGCTGTTACAACGTTTCATTTGAACATCCCTTGTATTATTAGAAGATATTTCTACTATAGACCTTTTCAGGACTAAGGAATCCTGCCTATGAAGAATTTCCCATTTCTAACGAATTCTTAAACAAGCTCTTAAAAATAAAGAGGTGGGCACGGTAGCCTAGTGGTCAAGGTATCAGATCGTGGCTGGCATATCATGAGTTCGAGCCCATTACCACTATAGACCCGCCGTATAGGGGAGCGATGCATGATAACTCTGTCGAGAGCTCAAACGTCCTCCCGTTGGTGTGGTGTGATAGTTAGGGAGAAGGAGGGGTGTCAGTTCAGGAGTCGTCCTCGTCACTTGACCATGGTTCAAAATGACGAGATCTGTCGCCAAAAACCCTCGTGTAGCTGAACAGTGCGACGTTAATATTCCCTCACTCACTAAATATAACCTTTATATATACAGTGTGCCCGCAGAATTCCATTGACATCCCAGTAATTTATGAATGACCAGAGCTATAGTCATAAAAGTGAGGTCTAGATATAGTAAAGTTGACATGCGCTACACAAAAATCTGCGCACAGTGCCACCTTGCAGATAAATTTGGAGTTAGAGTTCTTATCTCAAAAAGCGTACAATTAGCGGGACAGGCTTTACATGCATACTTTAGCGGGCACACTGTACATACAAAAGGCAATTCTCTATTTTTCCTCCTAATCTATCAATTAAATAAAGAAATAAAAAAAATTGTATTTTCGTTACTTTGCTAATGTAACGTAATAAAACGGATAAAAACTATTAGGATATTCTAGCTGTTAATTTTGAAATTGAATTACATGTAGCGGCTAAATTTTATATGATTATTTATATGTAATGACCTTATATAATTTTGTATATAACTATCAGATGTAAAAACCAATATAGCACGTGATTAGTTTTTTTCAGTTAAGTGAACGAATACATTACGTTTCCTCGTATTTTTAATTCATAATGGTTTTGAATAAAAGTAACATTATATATGCAGTTATAAAATTAAATCTTCATTATAGCCAGAAATCCGCACTTATTTCTGCTAAAATTTTGAATTAAGCAACATTATTGTGTAATTGAATAAGAAATGTCCAACGTGAAAGAAACACAGTCCCAAAATGTATCTTTATTAGCATACTTCTAAAAAATATCCAATTTAATGAAAGAAGGAAAGAGATACTCGTAAATATAAATCTTAATTTAAACTGAACTTATTATTATTCATTTAATTGATTTTTCAATCAAAATTTTAATAAAAAAAATCATTATTTTATTAATTTGAGAATTATATAAAACTAAAATAAATACTAGATGATTTGCTGTTTCTCTTTCTCTCACTTTTCTTTGCCGATATTATGTATAAGTGCTGTTTTTTATCTCTTTAAATACAATTACTTTCCATTTCACTTCCGTCGGAATTAGGATTTAACCAGCATTTGATTCAAACGTTCAAGGAAAAGTAATTAAGCAGAAAGATGTTTACTGAGCAAAAACCAATTTTGTTATTTTACCTGAATTCCATCGAATCTACTACATTCCAATGTTGATATGAATGAGTGTCATTAAAAATAGAGGCATTTTCTTAAAAAAAGATGATAAAAATAATGCAACGTTATTTGAATTTTAATACTGCACTAAAACCGAAGTTATTATCATTGACTTAATATTTAAATAAATAATTGCACTAAGATGTTCTTATATCGAGGTCGCATTTCAAAGGAAAAAAACGTACATTGAAATTGTAGATTTTTCATTTGGGCTTTCATATTGTACAATTATTATAATTAGTTGTTTATTATTTTCTTTTTCAGTTAAATCTTAGTTAATAGCACCTGTATGAATACAATCAATATACGATTGTGGTTTTTGTTATGATAATTTTTTACAGGATGTATAATTGGATATTTTAAAATGTGCGGTGTTTTCATTGAACATATCACTTTAATGATCAAATATTTCTCTTTGCGAGATAATCTTATTTTAATTCTCTGATTGGTTGAATATATTTTTCATTTATATCAAATAAATGTGAGTTCAATATTAAATTTGTCTTTAGATAAAGATTTTACTCTATCTCTTTTAATTAAATGAATTAACTTGGAATAAATTTCAATCTAATTAATTATTTTTCTTGAAATTGATTAAACCAGAGTTTGTTACTGTAGATTGCAGGTTTAAGACTTCACCCATTTAAACTCATTTCAAAAATTTGTAACAGTACCTGACGATTAAGATCATTGTAGCAATGTAAACTGAGTAATCACTGCTTACGTTTTCATTTCTATGATATACATTAATGTCGTCATATTGAAAGAGACGATTCTTTAAAAAAGCTATTTAAGTAAAAATCAGTTTACTGTCAATGATTATACTGCGTAATATAGATGTTATATAGAAAATATTTTTCTGCATACAATAATTCAGTGTAATATATTGTGATACAAACAAACAGCTCATTAAGCATTGCAAAACCTAAGCATAATTTTATATATATATAAAACTTCGAAATAAGACATAAAATGTAATACATAAGATAAAAAACCTTCAAAAAAGGAAAATCTTACTTTATAATATCGCTTGATTTCCAAATTAAGTTTATAAACGTTAAAATTCATCAATTATAAATCTATATGTGAACAAAAATTTTGAGAGGATTGAAAATGTAAAATTATTCCTTTTAGTGGTGTTGCGTGATAGAAAATTATCATAATACGTTGCATACAACTCAGAAGGAAGAGAACCTGTTTCCCATCACTGTATTCAAACTCGTGTTACTATTATTTGTTTTAACTTAAAGTATTAAATTTAAGTTGCTTTATATAAAGAATTAAGAAGATTGTGAAAGAAAAGGGATCAACCTAGAACACTGAAGCGTTTAACTAATCATTGCTATGTAATATCTTCCTTTAAACTTCTTTCAAAATTGTCTTCTAATCAGCAATTTTTGATTTCTATATTATAAATATAAATCCTTTATAAATTAAAAGGAAATTATATAATAATCTATAGAATAAAATATCTCATAATTGCATATTACTTCGACACAAAGCATACGCGATTTGATTAAATATAGTCATTTGCTTAAAAAAAAATACTTCTCTAAATAAGCATAGTTTCCCAAATCTTTTATGTTTTTTACTTCTTATCTTTATGAGTTGCATACTCCAGTTATGAAATTAAAAAATGTGGTGTGTTTACCAATTGCAATTTTAGTACATAAGCTCACTTTTGAAGATTTAAAAATATGCAATCTAATATTGTTTTAGTTTAAAAATGCTAATACAATTTCAAAATAACAATTTCGTATCAAAATGTTGATTCTTTTACTTTTGGACTGTTATCGAACTTCAGTGTTTCATCTTTAAGAATCTGGCTGAATTTGTTTTTATTTTATTTTAAATACGGAGTTACAGATATTTTCTAATTACTTGATCATAAAATTTTCCGAATGTTTTATTTTCAGTATTCTTAGAAAAAAGTTTTCCTTTTACAATTCATAAATGAAAAACACAATTTCTAAAATGTTTTGCTTCATTCAACTTTAAATTTTAGGTAAATATTTTTCAAATATGTAAACAGAGAATAGACAGTGTTTGAGATTTATAGGTTCATTAGATTATTTTCTGCAGGGTTATAAAATGAAATAAAAAAAAGAGATGAGAATTTCAATTTTCCATTACCCAAACTATCATAATATTTCAGATAAGATAAATATTTTCAAGATAGTAGTGTATTCATCATGAAGGAAGTAATTATCTGTATAATTCAATTTAAATAGTACTTTTTAATAGCTTTTTTTTCTTTTCAATTTTTATGCTTTTACATGTATCAATACCTAATTCTTACTTATTTTTGTATAAATTGTCTTCACACATGGGAGAGAAAAAATATATGTCCCAAAATGTATCTAAGTATTTTTCTAATTTTAAGGTCTTATAGAATTGAAAAATGTACATTTGTATTCAAATTTAATTTATCTCCGAAACTAATCTTTGAAAAGTATTTGTCCCTTAAGAAATATATAATCTCAGGCTATCCGGAAAGTAGCTAAATTACAAAACAACTAATGCTAAAAAGAGTTCTATAAAACCATGTATTTTTCAAATGCTTAATCTTAAGCATCTACATTAAAAAATGCTATTCTAAAAAGTATCACTCTTAAATAATCGTTCTCATATAAATTTAATACATATCTATTTAACAATTTATAAGGAAGTTTCAGTAAGTGACTTTAGTTTGAAAAAAGTTAAATAATGTATTCGCGTGCGTATTGTTGGAAACAATTCTAAATATATATATGAAATTTAGCAATGAATTTGTAAGAAAAAGTATTAAATTCATCAAAAAATTGATAAAACATATACTCGTTTATAACTGAAATATGAATGCAAGTTCTGAATTAATCCAAAATATAGTCATTGTACCCAGAAAAATAAAAATAAAAAGATTACGTAAATCTTGAATGAAGTTTCTTACGTTTAAAATTATATATATATATCAGATTTTCTGAAGAAATGAGTCGATATAGAGTTATATATGTAAAAACTATACAAGTGCTGTTCAAATATAAGACAAAAAAAAAAAAAGAAACCATGCGAAACACTCTTTGTATTATTTTACTTTTCACAATACTCTAAATGTTTTATTTGTTTAAACAGTCAGTCTTTTATTCTTATCATCCAAGAATTCATTTTTAAGTAAATTATAACTTAAGAGATTATTTTCACGCAAATTTTAGTTTTAGTGCAATAAAATGTTTACATCACACAAGGAATGTATTTTTTGAATACATATTTAGTCTTTTTACTGTAGGTATATTTCAGGAGATCGAGATTAATTCCTTCAAGGCATTTCATCGATAAATACAAATTTATCAGCAAAACGACAATCTGAACAGGTTTTTTGCACACAAAAAATGAAAACTCCAGCCAAAACTACAAATTCGATTTTTTTTAAAAGTTTCTTTGGTAATCTCATTCACACAAAATTTTCTTTCTGTCTCTTGTATGAATTTGCTCTTACGCTCCATTTTTTAGTCAATAAAATCTATTTATTAGTTCTAGATAAGTATCGATTTTGGTACAAATGCAACCAGAATAAGGCATTGGTGCTGGAATTTCCGTTAAAGCATTTTATTCTTTTTTGAAATTTTCAAACTTATTTCACTTTCCCTACATACTTTGCAAGCTTGTTTCTTTCAAGGTAAATTATGGCATCATTATTATAAGTCATTAATTCACCATCTTATGTTTTATATATATATCTATATATATATATATCACACACATATATATAAACGTGTGTGTTAGTGTATTTTAATTCAGGTTAGTTTGAATTTGTACACTAAATCCTCATGTGTGACATATTGTGCCAAACACATGGTTAAGAAAACCCCCTACACATTAAGTTATAATAAAATAATATAAAACTTAACTTGTGGTGAAATGTATAAAAAATATCTTATTTAAACTTAAATGTATAAAATATGCAATGTTATGCAAGAAATGGAAAAATAAAGTTGTGTGGCTGAGGTTTCCCCCCCCCCAAACAATCAATCAGTATTAAAGTGTTAAATTTAAAATGTTTGAAGTGATAGAGTTAAATAAGGAACACATTCAGTCAAACGTGTTTCACAGTTCGTATACAAACTGATTATACGCAGGGGATCTTCTCTCACAAAAACGTTTTTGTGTATAAGTCAACTGCAGTCAGTTAAATCACGTTAAAATTACGGTTTCTGTTCCAAATAGCCTGGACTCACAATGAAATAGAGGGTTTTATGTAGCTTATTAATCTCAAAATTCCCTTGATTTTACCAATATTTGCTTAAAGATGCTGTAGTACCCCTTGTAATATGTTATGGAATGTTAGAAAACAATCCCCCCCCCCACACACACAGATATCTCGTTTTAGTAACACTCTATTATTTTGTTGCCCTTGATTACAGCAAGGAGTTGCATCAAACAAAACTTTTATTGGATATTTTTAGATTTAGAAATACTTATTGGTAGATAGATTAGGTCTCATTTTTAAAGTTTCAGTAGTCAATGAACGAGATAACTTGGGTAACGAAAAGACTCAAGAACTCAAAATAATTATGAAGAGAAGAAAACTTTCATTGTGCAAATATTCCAATTCAAATTAAAAACAGTGGTAATATTTCTTTATTATTTTCATCTCTCGAATCTCCTTTTATATTACCCAAAATCTGTTTGGTTTTTTTGTCATATCCACTCAAATTTTTATATTTAATATTTTCCAAAGATATACTTCTTACTTTTATTTTTTCGAAAGATACTTCACAGGTATTTTTATGCAGAGTTACTATATTTTATTCACAGTTTTTTACAATATACATACACACTATCTACCAATAAGTGTTTGTACACCTATAACAAATGAAAATATCTGTGGTCCTGATCTACGTCACGCCTTCTATATTTAAATATCGTGAGGAAAACAGCATTGGAATTAGTCACGTGACGAAAAATGCCACGAAACTCAGAGATGTCAGACTTCGATAAAGGCGTAATTGTTGAATATCAAGAAATGAACGATTTTTAAGGTGCATATTTAGTAAGTTAAACATTCCAAAATCAACAGAGGGTGTTTTGTGATTAAAAAGAGGAAGTTGAGAGGTGATTGTCGGAATGTGTTTCGACTCGTCAGATACACCAAACTAAGAGAAAGTTTGTCCAAAGAAATTCGGAAGAATCGCTCCAAACCAAGTACTCCAGGAATTTCAACAAGCACCCAAGACTGTTTGACAACTGTATAGTTTTTTTAATGCAAAACATTAAGAGAAGTAAATTTTCAGAAAAACTGCCAAATATTTAATATTTTAAAATAGAACTATCTTAATTAATCTAGTGTTCTTAATAGATTCTCCATGAGTTATTCATTTATCTAATAAAATTTTACTTATAAATCTTTTCAAACAAAAATTTAACTTACAAATCTTGCCTAACAAATATTTACATACAAGTTAAATAAAACTATCTGAGTAATAGTATAGAAAGAAAGCTGGTTTAATTAAAAGAGATTTCATACTAAGAAAAATTCCTTTAGGTGGAATCAAATGCTGTTTAGATATGTTTTTTTTCCTGAAAAACTGGGATCAATATATTTTTTACTGTCATTTTTATATAAAACTATAATTTAACCCTGAACATACACATATTAATATTTTCTCCAAACAAAGGAAATTTAATTAATTATAGATGTGTCCACTACAATGAAGTTTTCCCGAAAGCAGTGGTCATCAGTCGAAATTTGATATGTTCGGCCTTACAGTAACTGAATGAAGTCTGAAATCGTTCACGTGAAACGTAATCGTACTCCACATTCCCTCAAGTTCATTTAGTCTGAAGCTTCGTTCAACCCCATCAATACGAAAACCATCTGGCTACCCTTGTTGGAAAAGAAAATCAAAAGAAGTATTTCAGAGACGTCAGCATTTACCAAAGTGGACTTCGGGTCAGCAATATATCTAACGCGATGACAATCCAGTTCTACCTCACTTTCACTTTACTTTATTTGGTTTGTTGGTCACCCCAAACGACTCGAGTTGGACGCATAGGTTTCTCCAAAATGATGACCAGTGTAACTGAATCACTTGGAAGCTGGAAAAGTTTCGTTTTTTATTTCTATGAAATAAACCTTTTTCTCGATAAGAAAATTCACTTGATAGGCGAAGTACTTGTTTCAGTGAAGTGTCTTTATATATTGAAAGAACAATTGACAATTACTAAACTTTTGACATGATTCGAGTTTCGTAATAAAAATGCCAGTTAAAACTTATATTTCAAAATTTAGCATGCGGCAAGCTTTACGATTATTGTTTTTCTATAAAAGCTCAAAATGTTTTTGACTCGATGGATTAAATTCTAGGTTACTTTTTGTCGTGGTTTGCTTATGAAGATGAATAAAATTAAAATCATTTTATAAAAATCATTAAGTCCTTGATACCTCTCATACATAGATCGTACATTTCAATTTTGTCTTTTAAACTATTGTAGATTTCTTTCTAGAATTTATTGAACAATAGAAACATTTTTATAACAGTAGAAACTTACCCAAAAAAGAATACTTTTCACTGAATTTGACAAATCGCATGAATAGTTTTCTATGCAAAACACAAATGTTTCACCTGAATTTATAATCGGCCCAAATTCTGTTGAACGGTACTGGATATACTAAAATACACTTCATGACAAATTAAAGATGTGTTAATTAGATCAAACAATTCAGAGAAATAGAGAAGGAACGTCCAAACAGTCAGCAATCACACTTAGCGGAAAAATTATAGCCTCATACTTTTATCAAGCTTATATCATTTACTCCAATACATCTACTCCAATCCTCTTCTTTTATATGATTTTTTGAAGATTCGTGGACCAGGTCCAGACTGTGGATAGATCAGGTGGAATAAGACAATTGTATTTAATAGAATTATGATTCAACGTAACCATTAAATGGCACCTTATGAAGAATTACTTAACTAATTTTACATTGGAATTTTAAACTAATTTGTTTCTAAATGATAGGCCATAAATTGTTTGTTGTGTACGCTTTCATATTTAACAGAATTATGATTAAATGTTAGCTGAGTGATCAAGGTCGCAAACTTCTAATCGGCGTTGTCAAGTCGTGAATTCGAGTTTTGGTGTCACTGAAAACCCACCATGTACAGAGATTGAATTTGTTGTGGCTTAAAATGCTCACTTTGGCAAGACATGGAAGTTTTGAGGGTAGGATTCTAGCTCAGTTGTCCTCCTCGTCACTTGACCGAGCATCAAAATTTCATAGTCCATTGCCAACATCCAAGTCGCTCTTTCAAAGTGCGACGTTAAAGAAAACCAATCTAACCATCAGAATTAAAAGAGTTATCTATACCCCAAAGCAAAAATAATTGCAACAGATTCTTGAATAAATATTTTGTGAGCGATTCAGAAAATTAGCAATTCTAAGATATGGGGAAAAAGAATATTTTCAATGAAAAATTCAAAATATAAGAGATAAGTAATATACACCAAATAACTCATCGTATCTATATATAAAAAGGATACCTTTCTTTAACATCTAAAATGATCTAAACTACAATCTAAGTGAAATAATTTTCTTGAAGAATAGATATATGTACTCTAACTTCTAAAAAAAAAAAATTTCATATAATTTCGAACTTTTTTCTCTCTTTTTTTACAATTTCTAATTTGTTATTAGTTCAAATTGCAAATTTTATAACATTTTACACAGAAGTTTCGAGTTATGGGGGATAAGGATTAAATACTGGGCATCTTAATGAGTACTTCAAACTTTTTTTTTACGAAACATCCTAAGATGCTTGTATCAATTGGTAGATAATTGTTTCTTAATTAAAAATGTAAAACATTTAAAGAAATAATGATTACTATGGCACGAATATCACGCACATTTCTCTTAACTAGTCTCTTGAGTTACTTTATGATGTTGGACATAAGAACCTTTCCTTGTGAACGAACCATGATTTATACAAGTAAATATTACTATATTATCAGAAGAGAGAATACACTATACACACGGCTAAAAGTCATACAATAGATGTTAGCAAAGCGATTAAAGATAGTTCTGAAACAATTAGCAGTCTCAGAGCAAGATTGGATCAGTAGAAAGTCCTGAGTAAATTCACTTGAAGATGTTAGAGCATCACATTCAAGTTTAGTTGAGTGGCTTTATTTAAAGATAATAAGATGAGTAAAGTTATAAAAATTTTTTGGCCAGGGAAGCAGCTCGCTCCATGCACATTATTACTTTTGGCATTTTATTCAAGTTGACGAGTAAAGTATAATTTAAAACTACTACCCTCGTAATACAGTTCTCTTTCGTCGCATTACTGTATTAATATATTTTTTACATAAAAAAAATTTAAGAGGAAAGTAAAATGAAAAATATATCAGATTTTTTTACATAGAATGAATATCATAAAGTAAGGAAAAGTCACAGAAATAGCAATAACTCTCCCCAAAAAGGCCAATGAAATTTGAATATTTTGTTAAGTAAAATGAGCTCTAAAAACTATACTACAGCCGCAGTAGCCTAGTGGTCAAGGTAACGGACTCGCGGCGAGTGAGTGAATATTAACGTCCCACAGCTCAGCAACACGAGGGCTTTTGGGGACGGTCCGCGTAATTTTGAACCATGGTCAAGTGAAGCGGACGACACCTGAGCTGGCACCCCTCTCCTAACTACCACACCAGACCAACGGGAGGACGTTTGAGCTCTCGACAGATTTAACGTGCATCGCTCTCCTACACGGCGGATCTTCAGTGGTACTGGGATCAAACTCATGACATGCTAGCCACAATTCGATGCCTAGACCACTCGGCTACAGCGGCCACATGGACTCGTGGCAAGCGTGTCATAAGTTCGAGTCTAGTACCGCTTAAGACCCGCCGTGTAGGGGAGCGATGTACGTTAAATCGGTCCAGAACTCAAAATCCTCTATTTGGTGAGGTGTGGTTGCTAGAAGAGGGGCTGTCAGCTCAGGTGTCGTCCTCGTCACTTGGCCATGGTTCAAAATTACGAGGTATGTCCTCAAAAGTCCTCGAGTAGCTACGTCAATATTCAATCACTCACTCACTGAACTATATTACATTATGCAAAATAATGTCGATGCAGTCGGAATCCATCATTTGCGAGGACCACAAAAATCGAGGTATGAGAGCAAGGAGGTAACTATTACTGCGTGTGTGAGATTAGAAATATGGCATAGCGAAACTGTAACAATATACAGACCTCCAGGCACCATTTGACTATAGAACTGTGATGACGAGCTATTGAAAGACTGGAGGTAGAACAGTCAGAACGAAGTGGTTATATGGCTAAATGCGAGTCTGTCTGTGATAATAGACTTTGCAACAATTCCTAACCACGGATTAGGCATCTAGGAGGTTCAGCTAAGGACGGCCACTTGTTACCACGAGTACAAATGACCGAATTTTTCATTATGTGTACAGAGGAATAGTAGCACAACTCCGGCTGAACTCAGATCCTCCCTTGCTGCAAGCTCCTAAAGGTTGGTATCAAGGTTAACCGTATGTCGAAGGTTTCACGAACGTGGTCTTTATGCGACGCTACCAGTCATTTGCGTCCTGCTCACGTCACGCTACAGGCGGGAACGTTTGCAGTGGACACGTCAACATATCCACTGGAGGCGTGATCAATGGATTGCTGTTCTCTTGGGATAATAGCCTTTGTAGCTCTATATCCCACAAAACCTGAACTGAACTGTTCTCTTTGCGGATGAGTCCAGGTTTAGCCTCGAAAGCGATAGGAGTATTTTCATTTGGAAAGGGGGGGGGGGAATAAAACATCTTTGAAAGAGATTCATAAGGATCAGGCAGTGTCTGTGTTTAGGTTGGTATCTCTTATCTTGTTCTTTTCGAAAATAATCTCAAAGTAATTTAATCCTGTAACCTGATTATCCCCTTATACTTATCCGATATCAACTAACAATTTTGAATCCTCCGAATTAGAAATTTAAATATGATTAATTAAACATATAAATATTTTTAAATATATTTTCGGTTTTCACTTTATATTATTTTTGTATTAGGTTAGTTTAAAGTGTTTGCTATGTTTGTAAAAATATTAGCACACTTTTACAATGTTTGATAACACAACTTTAGAAAAGTAATTTTTCGTATTTAAAGTTTTTTTATTAACTGCACTGTGAAAAAAATAGTTTTGTTTATTATGTACACATATACACATTTTTATATATACCTGACAAACGGGCTATATTGAGATAGTTTAATAATTGAAAAATAATTTTCACCTTATTTCTTTTAGCTTAATCTGCTTTACATGAATATAGGAAGCCAGTTCTTTAATAAAAATAGAATATAACGCATTATTTCCTCGTGATTATTGGTGGCTGCAGTAGCCTAGTGCAGTGGTTCCCAACCCTCGGGATGCGAACCAATACCAGTTCGTGTCGATCAAATAGTACCGAGGAGTGGTCGGAGAACATTAAATTATTTCAATTTTATTTATTAGGGGGGGGGGGACATTTCTCTTGGTTTTGTGTGACTTTCCTTGGAAATCACATCATATCTCATGTATAAAGTGATATTAATTTTTTTGGTGTCGTATTTCATACTACAGTCATATTAAAATACAATAAAATTAAGGTTATCAAATTTAAACAATCTAAAATATTAATCAACGCCCGCTCCCACGGGCTGTGGTAAAATTATCAAACGTGAGAAGAAGGTTGGGTAGCACTGACCTAGTGGACATGATCATGAATTCGAGCCCTATTACCTCCAAAGAACCGCCAAGTAGAGGGTCTAACGCACGTTAAATCTGTCGTGGCTCAAAGTCCTCCCTTGGCGTAGTATGGTTGCTTGGAGAGGGGTAGCTCAGATGTCACCCTCATCCCTTGACCTTGGCTCAAAATTAGGAGATTCTTCGACAATTGCTTTCATGCTGCTTTATAAAGTGAATTATAATAATTCACTCCTTATGATTATAAAAAAAAGTATATGAAATATTTTTATGGGTCATTGTGCGTTTGGAACTGTCATTTAATCTTTTATACTATGGGGATGCATGCATTTAATAATTATTGAGTGATAAGTGACACGATACTTTACAGATAAAAGAATATAAAGAAAATATAATTAAAAAATCAGCTACAATAAGATAGATTCTTATGGAATGTTGTGTTTATTACTGTTAAGTTACAAAGCTGTTATTGTGTTTGGAAGAAGCGTGCTAAATGCGAAGATCCTACCTAAAAGGAGGGGGATCTGATAATCAGATATAATCTAAATAACAATTTTGTTTCAAGATTTTTTTTATCTCCTTAATCCCTTAGTGAAATATCTTTGTATTTTGCGAGGAAACTCGCGGTTTAAGGGATGTAAATATCTGAAATCGATATTGTTAGAAGAAAAAAAACTTTATCCATTAAAACAAAATAAAAGCATAAGAAATAAATATCGGCAAAATGGGGCGCGGGCTCTTTCGTAAATCTTTAAACTTCAGCCAAATATTTATCCAATCCATTCATAGCGTAAATGAAAAGGCAAACCTTCGGCCTTCTTTATTAAATTTCAAGGAACAAAGTTGACTTTCAATAAAGATCCAAACCTCTGTTATTGCTTTGAAACAGGGCTCCCTACGACTTTTTCTACATTGATCTGTTTTTGAAAGAAAAAGAAACGCCAAACTTTTATTTCTGGTCGTTTTTTTCTTTTGAAGGCAAGTGGTTTCCTTTGGAAAGCTGTTGAGTTTCTGAATATTGTAATTTTTTCATTTAGGCTTCTTTGTATTGGAGTTTTCACTAAAGAATGAGCTTGCAAGGTGGAGATTCATAAAAAGAAAAAAATGATGCTGTGAATAGCAAATTTAAGCCTTAGTGACAGGTACTCATTGGCTCCCACTGGATTTTAAACTATATTTGAGAAGTCTCACACACAAGCTGTCTCTCGCATTTTCATTATCCACACAAGGAAGAGTACCTCAGTTAAAATATAGGTACTTATCGAGTTGTCAGACAAAGGAGACTATCGAAAAAATAAATATTTGATAATTCCATATTTTAAGAACTCATCAACCAGTTTTTTATAAATCTTGCCTTAACATTCATTATAACTTTCGTAAGAAAATTTGTCTCTCTAAATTTGAAAGGAGGTGGATTTTCATTTGAACATCATTAAGCCTTAAAAATTGACGAGTAAAGTGTCTACAAAAAATTATGGCACCAAAACTGGCTTTTTCTATAAAAAGAAAAGACATGGAAGACATTTCTGTCATAATATTACGCACTATTTACGAAATGGTGTTAAGCTGAAAATTATTAATATCATTATATTAATTTTAAAATACTAAAGAATGTAATTTCAATGTGTATGATAAAAGAGTATTAACTACCCAGCTGGTCACCGTAAATGCAACACCAAGAAAGACAAGAGACAGCACAACAAAATTTATTTTGTAGATAACATGTTGACCAAGTATCAAATGATTAAATTCATAGACTTCTGTCAAGTGTGGTTCCTGACAGAATCAGTAGCCACCATTGTTGGAGATCACCACTGCCACACGCCTCGGCATTGATTCAAAGTGACTTTGAATGTGTTCTTGGGGTACAGCAGACGAAGCAGCTTCCAAACGTTGCCAAAGTTGATCAAATGTGGCAGCTGGGGGTGTAATCTGGGTCAATCATTGAGCAACCTTGGGCAACATGTTTTCTATCGGTGAAAGATCCGGAGAGCAAGCCGGCCAGGGAAACAATTCAATCTGGAGATTGACGAAGAACCTTTGGACAATGCGTGCCACGTGTGGTCATGCATTATCCTGTTGAAATATGGTTGTGGCCAAGCCCTAAAGGTAAGGAAGGACAACTGGCTACAACACCTCGGAAATGTAGCGCTGGCTGTTTAAAGAACCGGCAATGCGTACTATAGGAGTGCGAGAGTGATATCCAATACTAGCCTATACCATAATATCTGGTGCATAACGCAGCTGTTCAGCATCCTCTCTCCACGGTGTCTCCATACTCGAATCAGACCATCGTGGTGTTGCAGACAGATGCGTGACTCGTCAATAAAGACAACTTCATTCCATTCTGCCACCCCCATCCTTCTTTCATCGCACCATTGGTCGCGGAGACATCTGTGGTTCTGCGTCAAGGGTAGAAGCAATAGACGTCTTGCGGACAGACCACTCTGCTGTAAACGGCGTCGAATGGTACGCGCAGACACTGAATGATGCGTTACTGACTCAATGTGCTGTGCTATGGTTCGTGATGTAACTGAGCGATTCGTCACTGCCATGCGCACAATTTGCCTGTCCTCACGTGAAGTGGTGCACTGAGGTGGATGCGATCGACCACGTCGGTCCGTCGTACCCTCTTGCATCCAACGGTCACATATCCGCATTACAGTTGTTTGGTTTCGTCCAACACGACTACCGATTTCCCTGAAAGATAATCCACAATCTCGGTAAGCCACTATCCTTCCTCTTTCAAATGAGTGAGTGAATATTAGCGTCGCACTGATTAGAAACACGAGGGCTTTTGGTGACGGTCCGCGTCACTTTGAACCATGGTCAAGTGACGCGGAGGACACCTGAGCTGGCACCTCCTTCTGATAACTACCACACCAACGGGAGGACGTTTGAGCTCTCGACAGATTTAACGTGCATCACACCCCTACACGGCGGATCTTTAGTGGTACTGGGATCGAACTCATGACATGCTAGCCATGATCCGATGCCTAGACCACTTTCCCACCGCGGCCACCCTTTCTCTGTCGAACTCGGATACTTGATCAAAAGCTGATCACTGTTTTCTACGAGACATAACTGATCGTTTTTTGAAAAGAAAAAAAAAACACAAGAAAAACACAATTGCCGTACTTGAAATCGTCGAAATCTCCAAGGCTTAAATAGCGCTTTGAGGTGGCGCCACAGGCGTGCGAGATGTGTGTCTGATCTGAAATTCTAATAATTTGCATATCTCCCCTCCGCTAATGTATGTTGTAAATTTCATGTTATTTGCGTGCTTCCTTCAGGGTGTTGAATTTACGGTGGCCAGCAGTGTAGTTTCTGTATATACTATCCAGTATAAGTTGTCATGTAAGACAAATAGTGTACCTACACATAAATCGCAAAATTCAAGAATTGATATCTTTTAGAAACCTTTAGTTACCCTTTTTACATGTAAACTCTAAATGTTAGATTTTAATATTAATCCAAATATAAACTTCTTCTTGCATTTCTGTACACTCTTCAAATATACGTGTGACATAGTGATGATTCGAGGAAAAATATTCTTAGTATTCTCTGTCCAGAATATTAATTCAATGTCATGACGAAAAGGTAGAAAAAAAACATCTAACTTCAATCTGAGAAATAGAAATAGTGTCAAATAATTAAACAATGTATACTGATTAAAATCAATCAAAATGAATAGTTTCCTTTTCTTTTTGAGCAAATAGAATGAAATGAGCATTTAACACTTGCATAATTTTAAAAATTTCTACTCCTTTTATAAAGAAGATACTTAATTTTTTAACTATATAATTCAGAAAATTTCGATACCATATTAACCAATAGACGTATACAAATGTATAAGTATATTAAAACTTAACTAATCCCTTACAGATTTTGAGCTTATTGATGAATTCGAGCAAATATTTATCCATTAATGATAAAAAAAAGACATTCGACAGCTATCTTGAAAAGAATTAAAATTTAAATTGCATTGCTTGGTTTGATTTTAATTTACGTCGCACTTTGAAGCCACGCAAAGACTATCGGATTCTGAAACTTAGTCAAGTAACAACGTTATTTGAGCTAGCAACCAACCCCCTCTCCGAACTTTTACTTCACTATAATGAGAGAACATTGAGCCTAGACAGATTTAACGAGAATCAGCCCTTCTAAACGGTGGGTATTTAGTGGCGTTAAATTCCGAACCTGCGAATAGACAACGTTTTATTGCAATTTATGATAAAATTTTATCTCCAAAATTCATTCCATCCAAGAATTCTAAAATGGCAGTGGTAACCTATTGAGCTTGGTCATGAACTTGGAGCTGTCATTGTCTGTTTTTTTGATGTCATGAAGGTATTGAAGGTGCGCTATGTCAAGGGACTGATGCATATTAAATCCTCTGAAGCTCAAAGTCCTTCTGTGAGCAGGATGTGAACATTTGAAGAGTGGGAGGATGCCAACACAGATGTCGTCTTCGTCACTTGACTGCGGTTAAAAACTGCGCAATTCATCTTCAATAACTCTCATGTTGCTTCGAAGTCTATTTTAATATATAATCAGTCAAAATATTTTAGGGTTCCTACAAATTCCTACAGCTGGACACCGTGCATAAAATATTTTAAAAAAATAATTGTTCTTAGATTTACGTCTGATGATTTAAATTTATGAATAATTCAGAGAGAGTTTTTGTTAATCATCACGTTGAAACTTATCGTTTACAGAGTTTTAGGAATTTTAAAAAAAATGTAGAAAAGTTATTAATATAATTTATACTCTTCACATCAGTGTTTATAATTTAAGAAATAAAATCAGAAGGTAATAATTTGCATTTTCCATTGCATAATATTTTAAATTTGTTTTAAATTGTTCAATAATATAAAAATGATCAGGATCAAATTCATAGAAAATTTATTTTACTTTCTATTAAATCTCAAATAAAATAAAATATTGATATTGAAGAGATTCTTTCTCAATTGAAAGTACGAAATTACTATACTATTATTTCATTTCCCGAATTACTGTAACAAAATGAAAACAATAATCAATAAAACAGTTAAAAATAAACAAATCCTTAAGATGCAACATTTTTAAACTCCTGCTTCAGGCAATCTTTATATGGAATACTTCTAAGAAACATTTTGAGTGAAAGAATGAGAAATGTATGAATAGCTTAAGAACGTTACTTATTTTTTATATGCTGGGTGTAATACTGAAGTGGTGATTCTCATACTGTTGCTTTAAAAACAATAGCGAAGGCCTTCTATTTTCATCACTTATGTCACCACAATTCACAGGTTATTCTACTATTGATTTTTGTTCTTTGTAAAGCATATTGAAGCTTAATTACTAGTCTAAATTGGAGCTTTATATTGAAAGAAGTTCAATAATGCAATAAATGAATTATCACTTTCCACGTGACAAAATCAATAAAAAATGGGACAATAATGAAATATATATTGAATATTAATTGTTCATTATCGTATTATTGCAATCTTATATTCCAATGACGAATTTTTTTAACATATTGAACCATAAAAATCTATTCAATATCGACAAAAAAATTCCTTATATATTTGCCATTTTTATTGAAAAATAATATCAAGGAAGAAAAGTTTTAAATTATATCTTAGATCAGAACACTTCCTTTGCAGATTATTTTCATTTATTTACTATGGTAGCGGTAGGTAAGTAGTCATGATCGCGCACTCGTGACAGACATTGCCTAGTTGTGAGCTCGAGCCTCGATGCTACTGAAGATCTTACGTGTAGAGGATAGATGAACGTTAAATTTGTCATTGCGCAATTTCCTCACGTTTGCGTCTAGTGAAAGTTTGAAGAGTTGAATGCCACTCCAGGAATGTATCATCCTCGTCACTTGACCTTGATTCAAAATTACGAGACTCGTATCCAACAGCCCTCGTGTTGCTTTCGAATACGAAGCTAATTCAAATCAAATCAACCACCATTCCATCCCTTGTACTATATATTTCTACCCTTGCTAGTATCCCGTTATATGAAAATGAACTACCACACACAGTATATTTTTACTGCGATATTTTTTAAGTGCTTTAAAAGTTCCAATGCTAGTAAATAAAGAGTAAAGTAAGTTATTCAAACTATAAAGTAATTTTTAAATTTCAGATATAGGATGAAGAATGAATAATTACATAAATACGCATCATCTTCATATTATAAAATTCAACGATAAGTTATAAAGCGTCACGTCCAAAATTCTATTCTAGTTTCAATAACTATTGTGGTCTCGGCAGCCAAACGGTCAAGCTCACAGACTCGTGGTCGTCATGTCATGAGCTTGAGCTCAGTACCGCTGAAGATCCGCTGTGTAGAGGGGATGATGCACGTGAAATCTGCCGGGGCTCAAATATTCTCCTGTTGGTGTGCAAGTTGGGAGAGTGGGATGCCATCTCAGGTGTCATCCTCGTCACTTGACCATGGTTCAAAATTGCGAGGTCCGTTGTCAAAAGCCCTCGTGTATCTGAATAGGTGACATTAATATTTACGCGCTCCCTCACTCAATAATTATATCTTGTTGTTTTTTATAATTATTCAGTAATTTCATATACTATAGAAAAAATGTGAATACTATCGCCCAAATATTCTTCAGTATGTTTAGATTTATTCTTCTTCTGGATAAATGCCTTTGAATTGAAGACCAATTCTGTATGAATAGTATGCGCAATAAGTTTCTTAAACACTCTCAAGCTTTTTTTGCAAAGCATCAAATTTTCTGTCATAAAGGATTTATAGAGGGTTTTAAAAACATAGTTATGGGGTGAAACAAACCAAAATTAAAATAATAATTGAAACGCATAACTCTCACATTTAAAGAATTTTTATAGCCTTCATTTCAAGTTTGTTAAACATTGTATTTGACAAAGGAACGTCATAAAAATTGATTTGAAATTTTTAATCAAAATAATACCTGATTTTTTTAGTAGCCCGCACTTAATAATGCTTAAATATTTAGTACATATATATATATATATATATATATATAATCCTCTCTCTCTCTCTCTATTTTTTTTCATTAAGAGTTTATGCATTTCTTCAATATTTTACTTTATTTAATCTATATATGCACTCACAGGAGTATTCACAAAAAAAAAATGTTCAATGCATCCAGTGTGTCACTTTTGACTTGGTCCTTTATTCAATAAGTTATATATATATATATATACATATATTTCAAAAATATACTAAAAATAGTTATATACCTAAGATAACTATCGTCATAATAGAAATACATATATATAGTAACATAATACATAAATACATATATATATATATATATTTCGGATATTAAATTCCCTCATATTTTCCTAACTCCAAAATTTCATAAATATCCTATTAAATTTAGAACTATAACGAATGGATTTAAAACTTATATTACACTTCCGGGCAAGAAGCTACAAAAGATTATTCAATCCACATTAGACAATATGGATAATTCTATTATTGTTAAGAACAGCATAGATATTATTAAGTATATGCAAGGAAAAAAAATTATCTCTATTCCTACCTATGACTTTGAAGACTTATTTAACTCCATACAAATAGGAGACACGGTTAAAATTCTAAAAATAGCCTATAACAAATATTCTTTGAATAAACTAATTAATTATGATAAATATATTTCTATTATTTAACTAGTACTAAGTGAAACTTATGTTTTTCACAATAACTCTTATTATAAGCAAATTAAAGGTCTCCCAGAAGGAAGACCTTTAATTGCAAGTAACTGTTTGGCCAATATTTATTTGTACTTTTATGAATATGATAGTATTAGTTTCGAGTATTTTACTTTTTTAAATACATAGATGACTTAATTATCTTCAGTAATATAGCAGATTATGTTTCTAGTTTTAATTATTATCCGCAGTATTTGAAATTATTAAAATCCAATTACAATAATGAGTCAGCAAACTTTTTAGACCTTCAATTAAATGTTAAGAAAATTCTACTAATAAGTAATATTTTTGATAAAAGAGACTCTTTTGAGAGATTTTAACATTATAAAAATGCCATTCTGGTGTAGTAACCTACACCTATCTATTTTTAAAAATATTATCTTAAATTTTATAAAAAGAATCAATGATTTAGTTACTGATAATGATATGTTGTTGTTGTTGGCGTGTCCTTCCCGCAGGGGAAGGAATGAAAGTTGCCATTGCCTGTGAGACAGGTTGGACTTCTTAACGATAGATGGCAACACGACCTATCTCCACCTTCACAATTTTGGCACTGTAGGGGAAGGAAATATTCTGCAGCCCCCTGCACTCGTGGTTTCTGCTGCGACCACCCACAAGACTTTCGGACCCACTGATTTAACGAGCACGTACTCCGTCTATACTCGGTGGTATTTAGTGGCATCGGGCATCGAACCACTAGGCTATCCACGGCTTTGATAATGATGTAAAACAAAGTAATTATATATAACCAGTTATGCAATAATTGCTTGGATTACAACTATCCAAGTAAATTCATTTTTAAATATATTTCTATGTTATTTTAACTCTTTCTAATTCTTTCTTTTTAATTTTTAAATATATTTCCATAATATTTTATCTCCTTCTATTTTACTTATTAATTTCAATGTGATATCGTTTGCTTAATTTAATTACAATAAAACAATCTAGGTGGAGCCACTATTTTTTATTTCTGTGTTAATGCTTCAATATTACCACGTCATTTGGCGCGCGTCATTTGACTTAGTGGTACATTGTTATTTATTTCTCATTTGTTTGGCATTCTTACATGTAAGTTTTTGCTTAGTTTTACCTTAACAAAATTATTTTTTATATTCATCTCTTCGTAAAACCTTTCTTTTCATACTTTAATTTTATTTTACTGTCTGTTGCATAATACTCGTGTGTTAGTTTTAGGCCTAACTTTTTCAATATGGCTCTGTTTTTTTCCATTATCTCGAAAATTTCTGTTGTAAGGGGAAGGTGGATTCCTAAGGTATACTTGACCCTAATTTTTCTGATCCTAATTTTGCAACAGCTGTAGAAATCATAATAGATCTCCATTTTAGTCCATAGACTCTTTTGGTTTCTTCCGTTTTAAAATTCTCTGTTTCCTGTAATACATACGTTTATTTAAATCTAGTACAATATTCATTTCCACCATTAATTTATAGTTATGTTTCTTAGAATCTGGTTTCTATCTTTTAGCTTTGTTGGTTGCATAATTTTGTCTTCTTATTTTATTTCAATTTTTTATACTATATATATATATGAATATATGTAATAGCTATTAAATGTTACTTAAAATTGTACTAAAATTACTTACGCATACCATTATGTTCATAAACCCAATATTTTTAAAAACATTTGTGAAGAATTGTGCAAATTCCTTAGAGTATTAATACAATGTGGTATCTAAATCTTTACTACTTCTATGATATTATATTACCAAATAAATAATTTTTAGAAACCGTAGCAATCTGTTAATGTGTTACGTATTAATTAAAACAAACTTAATAACATATATTTTAAGTTTTTTTTGGGGGGGGGGAAGCGAAATTTTTTATATAACAACTTATTTTCTGAGTTTTGCATTTACTAGCAGGGCTGCTTGTTTCCTTAAAAACACACACACACAATCTCAAGTTTTAAAATAAGATAGAACTCATCTAAACTCTTTCACAATACAGATATTTGCAACAAAATGAAATATATATATATATATATATATATATATATATATATAATAATATAAACAGGTATTTTATATCCCGAAAAATTCTCTTTGTCCTTATAATTAATATGAACTTCACATACGTAATTCGCGGACGTCAAAGGCAATAAATATCAATATTTATGATGAATATTAATGGTTACAATGGACACACAATGGAAATGATTCTTTGGGAAAGGACGAAAAAAGGAACGACGATCTTTGAAAAATATAGCAAAAAGATCTCAGCTCTGTACTAACGAATGCAAATACGTGAGAGATTCTATAAATTCAACATAATCTATTAAAACTCTCTTTTTCTCTGCTATTATTAATTTAAATTGAAGTGGACCTATTGTGTATATAGCTTTTATAAAGTAACAATATTACCAAATGATTTCGGAGCAGATTGTGTACTAAATTTGAAATATTTTCAATACCCGAATGAATATATAGATATGGGATAATAACTCGGATCCGTCACGGGCAATTTCCTCCTTTTAAAAAAGTATTCTTCTGTGTAAAAAGAAAAGGAAGATACATCTGAAATGACTATCTCATAATTCTCCTTTCTAAAGTCAATGAGAAATGAAACGCAGAAAGCAAAACACTTCTACCTGTAATAAAAAGAACAACATTCCATCCATGAGAGAAAAAAAAAAGCTTCAAGTACCTCTTTGTCACAAGAAATATTTATCTAATCCAATGAAAACGGTGTAGCCTTTATATTAAATCCTGCGCCGAACAATAACATGGCGACTGCCATTATTACTCGGCCCTCCCCCCAACAAATACTTCCGATGTTTTTCCTAGAAACAGAGTCAATAGAAAGGTTCTAGAAAGCATAACAATAAGAAACTTGTAATGGTAAGACCCTGGCCTTGTCTACGTTTAAGCAGTATCTTTACGAGGATCGGCTGCAATTAGTTGTATTGGAAAGAGAGGATGGCATATGGGTTTCGATCCAAAAGACGCGGCTCGTTTATTATTTTTCAAACTGGTCACAAGAGAAGTAAGCAATTCAAAGCTCTTCTCTTTAAGAATCTCATTATTAGCATTAGGACCTTCTTTAATAATATTGGATGTCCGGTTGCTAAAAGTAATAGATTCAGACGAGGAAATAAAACACTAATTCTATCTGGAAATGTACAAATAGGTAGGTATGCATTCATGTAGTTAAAGAAAGGAAAGGATGAAGCACAGATCTTAGTTTTTTTTTTCTTTTTTTCAAACACAATAACTTGAAATGGAGGTATATGACATTTCTGTTTTCCGATTAAAGATAATTTACTTCTGTTCTTTATTCTGAGAGTGGAATGGAATGTTGTGGAAATTTGAAGAGTAGGATATTGTCCTAGTCACTTGATCGTTGTTTAAAAATTACGAGGTCCGTCACCTGTAGCTTTCATGTAGATTCATAGTGCGATATTCACAAACAATCATTGTATGTGAAAGTGAGATACATTGCGTCATTTTCTTTATAAAATAGGGATTAATCCTACAAATAATAAATAAAAATATAATTCCTTAAATAGAAAGTGTTCTGCACCGTAATCTGTGATGATAATGATCATGAGGACTTTTACTGTCTTCAAATGCTCGAAAGATTTTTAAGCTATTCAAGAATCTAGAGATTAATATCTGATTCATCTAGTTCTCAAAAGCTCAGCTTATAGCTGAGTGACGTTAGTTATAATGTAAAAAAATAAAAGTTTACTCTTAATATTCTTAATTCTATACTCTTTATTCTTTTCCTTTTAGTATTACTAACAAATAAAGAACATTTGTACCTTTGCCATTTGTATTGTTGTTTAGCCAAAGATATTATTCAACTAAAACTGAATTGCACGAAAAAAATATTAAATTGAAAGAGAACTTTAATATATATATATATATATATATTATATATGTGTGTATATTATAATAATAAAGCACCTTAAAAGTTTATAGACTGAAATTCCCCGAAAGGCAAAATATATATGAAAGGGGGTGAAGTTCTATTACATTAAAAATACTACTAACTTTTTTGGATAAAACTCAAACTCTTCAGTTTCATATTTCGTTAATATTTTGCATAACTCTTTTTTTATATCGAAACTATTTGAAATACTTATGTTTGTATGCCAAAAGTTGCAATAAGAGGGAAAATTCAAAAAATATTTTTGCATGTACGTTCCCGAAAAGTTTTATAAATAAAGGTAAATCTTTTAATTTCAGGAAAAAAATTCAAAGTTAGTTCTAATGGCATAAATCAAAATTTTAAACCATAGAATTGAGTTCAAAGAGAATGTGCGCACGCTAGGACATAAACACGAAATTACTAACATCCACGGATAAGTTTAACAGGTCTCTATAAACTTCCCAATATACATTTATTTCCGATTAATCTGTTTTTGTAAAAGACGGACATACTATTTATAAGTACTATTAACTCCTGTTTTTTTTTGAAATATTATTAGAATTTTCCATATTTGAGACTTAAAGAAATACATATAACACTGAGCAGTAACAAAAATACTAAAGAAGAAAAGTTATGTTATTGGAATAATTTTGCTCTATTCTAAATATTAAGATATAAAATGTTTTTCGACTTCAGATTGTTTTGTATTTGACTGACTTATATCTGAGGAACGTATATATAAAAGTGATCCAATGTATTATAGATTTTAGCGTTTCAAATTGAAATTGAGATTATATTGCATGTTATATAATTGCATTTCACTTTTCGTATTTCTTCAGAAATGATTTTTTTTATTGTAAAATAAATGATCAAATGTGAGTTTTTTCCTTACGGATACATGTATTATAGATATTTAGCAGAAATTTCAGCTCGTATTTTTTGAGTGTCAAATAGTCAACTTTGCCGCCCATCCGGTATAGTGGTCAGTGAAGCTGACTGCGGTGCCGCAGGGACTGGGTTCGAATCCCGGAGAAGGCATGGATGTTTGTGTTGTAATCTTTTCTCTTCTGTCTGTGTTGTTTACCCCCGTGTTATACGTTCGGTGGTGCGCGGGGTTTATAAATGTTAAAAAAAAATTTTTTTAAAATAGTCAACTTTAATAATCCTGATTTACTTAGCTCTTAGGAGTATTAATCTTGAAAACATTTCGATGTTTTTCAGGCATTTTATTAGTTTAAAAATATTTCTTTCTCTCCAAAAGCAACATATATCTACTGATAATGCTTCTTTGACTTCATTATTTCTTACACGTATATACTAAGGCTTAAAGGGATTTTATAGTTCTTCAAGCAACTTGATACCTAGAAATTCATCCTAAAAGAGCCGTTTTCTCAATTAATCCTCCATCACTTTTTATTTCGTCTCAAGGTAATTGTATTTAACTTGTGTAATCTTACCTTAGCTAATGTATGGATGACCTTTTTTAAAAAAAAGGAGAAAAAAAACCTAATAAGAGGTACATGTAAATTTAAGCCGAAAGAACAGAGAAGATGAAACAATGTGAAAATTGGAAAATGTTTTTCTGTCTTTGTTTAATCTATAATCTTAGAAGGTTCTTTATTATACCTACAGAATATCCCTAAGGGATTATGTAAGGTTTATAAGCAAATCCTGCTTTCGAACCTAGCAGCATTTTCTTTTTACTTCCTTCTCTTTGTCTTGGTCTTAAACTTGAATACTTGTAAAGCCAGGAACACGGGTAGTTTTCCTAGGTACTTAAACTTCTGATTGAAGACTGGGTGGAAAGTGTGGTTCATTAGTTGAAAACATTTAAGAACAGTATATATAGAATACCTCTCAGATTAGTGATACTACCTCTGAAACATTCTTAACAGAAAACGAAAGCGTTTGCCTTCCAATCTGTCAGATGGAAAAGAAAAGAGGAAAAAATTCTATCCTTACGATGCTTTCCTTAACTTTCGTGATAAAAAAATTTGTGCTTATAAGATTGGAATATTTCCTTGAAAAACCCCAGGTGAGTAGTCATCAAACTTTCAACACGAAGTTCAAATAATTTATTCCTGAAAATCTCAATATGCATCTGAAAGTTCAATGAGTTTTATTATTTTGTATATATATTATTTATCAAATGCCTCGCCATTGACTATCAGGTTATTAGGCAACGAGCTCTCCAATATTTCTTCACACACAATGCAGTCCACACTGTTAAATGTAGAGCACACGTCTAGATGAACAGCCTCCATGACTTGTCCAGAAGCACAAAAAACACAAAAAAGTGAGTCAGATTAAAACGAAGCATTATTTTGTATATTTTCAAGAGTGGCTTAACCCTTAAACGGTAAATATTTTTGCCGGAAATGTTCCAAAAAAAAAACATTTTTTATTACATATAACTAAGCATAATACTTAACACAAAATAAGAAAATTGAAAGAAAAAAATTTATTTTAATTTTCAACTTTTTTTTTTAAAGTTGTGCGCTATATTTATTTTATAATTGTGGAACACAAAAGCCATGTTTACTTTTAATAAGTACACTCTGCATGCTATGAAAAATGTTTCCTATATCTTAAAATAGCTGATCTCTCTCACATTTCCAAAAAATTTATGTCCGTACCTCTTTTTCAAACAGTTGAGGATTGTGTGTGTGTGTGCATATATACATGCTTAGACAATTTGAAGTATGATGTAATACTAAGTCTTTTATTGCAATGGGGGTAGATATAATATCAGTTTTTTTGGATTTTCATTTCTTCTCAAGCAACAAACTGCACATTGCGTTGCCAATTCCTGTTCTTTATGGAATATATTTTCAAAAATCTAAATGCCTGCCTTCAATTAAAAATTCCCGTTTTCCCCACAAAGAAAATCCCGGGTGTAAAGTATTTCCATACATGGACAAACTGCATCTCTTAAAAACACTATCACTAATAACCTCACTATTTAAATTAAAAATTTGTGCAAATCAAAGATAGAAAGAAGAAAAAATCAGTGACAAGGGGGGATAAATATCACGGCCCGTGCCCATGAAAATAACAGTGCACGGGCAAACCGGTTGCTGTTAGCTTTCGGAGTGTACGGACGAAGCCAGTTAAAGGGTTACGTTTAGGCTGTTATTATTATTTTATTTTGTTAATATTGTGCGCACATTTATTCATTCATAGTATGATGCGTTTTAACTTTATAAAATCAAAATCAAAGAAAAATGCTTCGAAAGGTTGTGATGGATCTGTACGGTTTTCACTAACCTCCTCAATATTTCTTTAAAGTTTTATTTATTTCAACCAATCTCCACCGGAAGCCAAAGCGTGATTTATGCAAATTAGAAATATTATATAAGTTCGGGTTTCGAGAGTTAAAAGGTAGTAAAGTGAAGAGTTAGATTTTTGAAGTCAAATGAATTGAAGCATCGGTAGATCAACACACAGTTGTTGACAGTATTAGTTATCAGTGACGCGACGAGTTAGGCCGGAGAGCTGAAGATTGAAATGGGAAACCCGAGTGTGGATCCTTAGCTATCAGCCTATCCAGCCAGTTATAAATTCATCACCACGACGGTACTGCCGAAGTTACAAAGATAAGGTTAGTGATTTAGAAATTAGTAAATACGTGTACGTGTTTTAGCTGTGATTGTACGTGTTGATCTTTCGTGGATTCAGTCCCGATTCCGTAGTTCCGCTAGTAGTAACTCCTTCTCATACTCCACTGTGTTTTATTGTTCTTAAATTTGAATCGTGTGTTTGTAACATTCCTTGATTAATAGGTATCAATAAATATAGCGATTTGTAACTATGTCTCTTGAATTCTCTAATCCGCCAACACGTCCAGAAACCTTTAACGTTAGACGGGGAGGTGATAATCTTAGGGGAGTTTATATTTCACGACAAGTTTATGAAAATATAATGCAAGTTACAAAGTCTAAATGCCTTTTGAGTGTTTGACAAATATATCAAAATTAAACTTGTTGTAAATGAACTATATGGCTTATACATGTATGTCTAATATCTTTAACTTAGCCAGCGACCGTACGTACAAAACAAGATGTACAATTTTTATCAGAAAGAATCAAGCAATTATGAGAATTTTTAAACTCATTTTTTCTTCAGATACTTTGACTAAATATATCAGTTCATAAATTAATAATAATACCTTATTTGATTAATGTAACTAACACCAAAATTTTCATAAATGTATTAAAAAGAAAAATGATCCGATTTTATTACAATCCCCTCATTTTCCGTAAAAAAATTCAGCGAAAGTAAAATTCAGTCATATAAGTATTTATTTTATAATAAGTAATAACACAGGTTATACATCTAGGACAATGAAATTAAGTACCATTAAACAAATTTGGTAATAGTATTGAAGTAATAAGAAATAAATTTAAAAAAGGAACATTCCATTGCCTAGACCTTAAATTACACCCGAGTAAAATTTTTAACGGGGAATGATTAGTCACAAAAATATCATCGCTTAATGTTTGGGTTAATACTGTAGTAGAAAATGTAATTTGATTTGGTAGAGTAGTAAAATAAAAAGGGAATAACTTTAACAATTTTCCTTAACTTTAACAATTGTAGGAAAGGAGTGCAAGTTTTCTTTTACTTCTTTTGATTTTTATTGTAAGAGATGGCTCCACTAATCGAAACCACGTGAGTTTTAGCTGCGCGATACGATGAGATCATGTATTTATAAAGGTGGCAGAAAGAAGAAACTGGGAGTTGCACCAAAGCTTGAACGAAGGCAGGTCAGAGGAAATCGCTCTCTCCGTTGTTTTGAGAAAGAGTACGTGTTTTCGGAATTAGTATGGTGTTATCTCGAATAATTTAAAACCCCTTGTAAATAGTTAATGTTTTAGTTGTGTTATTAATAAATTAAGTTATTTTAACTCTGCGTGCTTATTTTAACATTAAAATCGAACCTTCCCCTAGACGCCGTCCCACAAATTGAGGGTTCGACCGAGAATTTTTTAAACTATTCAAAGTTTTATCTAAGAGCATTTTTTAAAAGTTTTACCTCCTCATCGATTTTTGATTTCCTGAGTGGTACATAGACCTTGCCTTGCATCGAATAGAAACCCGGCGAAGCCTTCAGCTGGATAAGAAATTTTACGAGCGATACGGAAATACTTCAGCGAGAACAGTCAACAAGAAAAAGGAGTCCATTGACTTGGTTAGAAACACGGAATCTTGGCGAATTTCCACGTCAGCTACAGTCAAACAAAACTGGAAGCCCAGCGACTCAACGAGATACTGAACGGGATTACCTTGATCATTGAGGTCAACACTGACGAGAGAACCTTTGGAACTGCATCGAATTGCGAGTTATCAACACGAAACAAGATTTCTTGTGTCATTGAGGTCAAGGTAAAGTGTCTTCAGAATTACATTGAATTGTGCTAGTATCCTTTTTTTTGGTATTGTGTGAGTAATAGGCGAAAATTATATAAATGAATGATTTTTTGGGTGTATATTTCCTGTTCTGTGAATCTGAAATTGAATTTTGAAGTACTAGGTACTATTATTGGTTTAATTGCAGACATAAATATTTGATGTTCCTTCAGTTTTGGATTAATAACTGAGTACTTTCCGTGTTTTTTCTTAATCTATTTTTGATAAATGAGAGGAACGCGTTGTTTTTTTTTAATAAAAAATAAATTGATATTAACTGTAATACTGTTGTTTTGTAAAAGGATTTAAGTTCTGGGAATTCTTTAAAAAGTCCATTTTTGTCTATAATTGTTTATAATTGATCATTGCATCTTATTTAAATTATCTTTTGTTTCATTTTAAGTGAGTAAACTTTTTGCGTGTCATTTTAATGGTTTTGTCTCATTTAACTTGGGTAAAAATTTAAGTTGTTCTCTGGGTCACCATTCTGAGTATAAATATGGCATTCTTACTCGCGAAAAGGAAAGAGGATTTGGTGTCACTCGCCGAGGATTTGGATCTTACTATCGAAGCAGGTATCACAAAATTGAAGTTAAAGGAGCTGATCGTAAAAAGCCCAGATTACGTTGATGACGATGTTAAAAAGATGCTTGATAGCATAGTGGAGGAACGTACAGAAAGGGCTGAGAGAGAAAGGGCTGAGAGAGAAAAGGCTGAGAGAGAGAGGGCTGAGAGAGAGGATATGCGAAAGGATGAGAGAGAAAGACGAGAGTACGAATTAGAGAAGTTGCGAATACAAGCGCAACAGACTGCCGGTATGCCGAATAACACCGAAAACGTTCAAGCATCGAATAAACTGTTTCACGAAACTTTTCATAAGTTTAATATGAAGGAAGATATTGGTTTGAATCTTACCTTATTTGAGCATTATGCAGAACTAACTTCCTTACCGAAAAAAGATTGGGTTCAAAAACTTATACGTTTAATACCCGTCGAAAGTGCCCATCTGATCGCAAGAGAACCAACTGGTAAGTTTAACGATTACGATCATATAAAGAAGCTGCTCTTACAAAGATTTAAAGTATCTCTCTCTCTCTCTCTCCGGAAAAATTTCGTCAGCTATTTTTGTTTCACCAAAAGTCCGATGAACGAACATGGCAAGATTTTCTACACGAATTACAGACGTATTTTGATGGATGGCCTTTGGGCTCAAAAGTTAACACCTACGACCAATTACGAGAATTAATCATAGCCGATCAAATGAAGAAGAGGGCGCCGTATGATTTTCAGGAACACTTTTTGGACGAATGGTCTACTATTGACTCATCTATTGAGCTAGCGAAAAAATTTGAAGATTATGAGGACGTCCGAAGAACTATAGGGCCAAAGCAGTTAAACTCATTTGCTAAGAGATCGAACAATAACGATAATTGTTCTCGAAGGCAAGAACGTTTTCACCTTGGAAATAATTGGAATGATAGAAAATGCTTTCAATCGACGAGAACTTACGATAAAAGAGTTAAACAGGTAACATGTAGCTACTGCAAGGGACCAGGTCACTATGCCGTAGATTGTACAAAGCGCAACAAGGGTACGAAAATCAATAAATCTTCAAGCTCTCCGGTCCAGATCTGTTCTCGAATTCAGCAAGACAGAATTAAGACCAGGAAAATAACCATCGGAAACAAGACTTTTGAGGCTCTAATCGACACTGGAAGCTCAGTTTCGCTCATTCGTGAAGATGTAAGCAAAGGAATCATCGAGCAATCGAAGCTCTCGAAGAACATTGTCGTGTTATCTGGATTGGGAAAGTACGAAGTCAAAACAAAAGGATCGTTCCAACGAGAAATCGAATTGGATGGAGAGAAATATTCCGTAATATGGCATGTCGTGCCTGCGGTGCATTTGGAGTTCCAGGCAGTGATAGGATCGGACATTTTGGAACAAGCTTTTGTTGGCTTTGATAAAAAAAGGTGTTTATTTCCGTAAACACGAAGAGAAGGTGTGGTTTGTGAATACACAGGTTTATGAAGCAAGAACTGAAGACGAAATCGAAGTTAAACATGTTATCAATCCTCAAATAAGAAAGGAACTCTCTGAACTAATCAACAGCTATACACCTAAGAAGACCGAAACGACAAACGTATCCATGAGAATTATCCTGAAGGATGATATACCAGTTTACCAAACAGCACGCCGTTTGTCGTCTCTGGAGAATCAGACCGTCAACAAGCAGATCGACGAATGGATGGATAAGGGAATCGTGAGACCAAGCTCTTCTGAATATGCAAGTCCAATCGTGTTAGTCAAGAAGAAAGACGGTACCGACAGACTATGCATTGACTATAGGAAACTGAACCGAAAACTAGTCAAGGATCGCTTCCCCTTGCCACTGATAGAGGACGTATTGGATAGGCTGCAAGACGCCAAAGTGTATTCCACGTTAGACTTGAAAAATGGGTTTTTTATGTCGACGTAAACAAGGATTGCAAGCATTTCACCTCCTTCGTTGTACCAGACAGGCAGTTCGAATTTAATAAGGTACCTTTTGGTCTCAGTACAAGCCCAAGCGTATTCCAAAGATATGTGTACAGCATTTTTAGGGAACTCATGCGAAAAGGCATCGTAATAATTTATTTGGACGATTTGATCGTTCCAGCTAAAGATGAGAAAGAAGGTTTGGAAAAACTATAGAAGGTGTTTGAGGTCGCATCCAGATATGGGTTGGAGATAAAGTTTGAAAAATGTCAGTTTTTAAAACGAAAGGTGGAATTTTTGGGTCACGTTGTCGAAAATGGAACAGTACGCCCATCAGTTGCAAAAACGATAGCTGTCAAGAGGTTTCCTGTACCAACGACTGTCAAACAAGTTCAAAGCTTTTTAGGACTCACTGGCTATTTTCGAAAATTTATTCCGTCATACTCTAAAATAGCGAAACCTTTGAGTGATTTAATTAGAAACGACAATCGATTTGTCTTTGAACGACTTCAAATAGAAGCATTTGAAAAGCTCAAGCAATTATTGACTGAAAGTCCAGTATTAAGTATTTTTCAGCAGGGAAAAACAACCGAATTGCACACGGATGCAAGTCAACAAGGCTACGGAGCCGTCTTACTCCAAGAGGCAGAAGATGGAAAATTGCATCCAGTTCAATACATGTCTAAGAAAACTACTCCGGCAGAGGAGAAGTACAGCAGTTATGAACTTGAAGTTCTTGCTGTTGTCAACGCTTTAAAGAAATTTCGTACCTACCTTATGGGAAATCATTTCAAAGTCATAACGGATTGCTCAGCGTTTCAAAGGACTATGGACAAAAAGGATTTGGTTACTCGTATAGCGCGATGGTCATTATTGCTGGAAGAGTTTGATTATGAAATTGTGCATCGTTCCGGCCAGAGAATGCAACATATGGATGCCCTTATTAGATATCCAGTCGCAATAATTACTAACGATACTCTAACCGCAAGATTAAAAAGGGCACAACAAGAGGATGAATACACTCAGAGTCTAAGGTCACTGATTGAAACAAACAGCAATTCAGACTTTTTCGATAAAAACGAAATGCTTTACAAATATGTTGAAGGTCGTGAATTGATAGTTGTACCAAGAGATATGCAAACTGAGATAATTAAGTTAGCACATGAGAAGGGACATTTCTCCGTTGCCAAGACAGAAGGAGTTGTGAAACAAGAATTTTTCATTCCCAATTTGAGCAAGCAGGTGCAAAATGTAATTGTTAACTGTGTGCCATGTATTTTGACCAACAAAAAGAGTGGGAAAAAGGATGGATTCCTCAACCCCATTCCTAAAGAGGATGTGCCATTAAGTACATATCACGTCGATTTTATCGGACCTTTGCCTTCTACTAACAAGAAATATCACCATATTCTCACAATAGTGGATGCTTTTACAAAATTTACCTGGCTTTATCCCGTTAGATC
Source organism: Trichonephila clavata (assembly GCA_019973975.1). Lineage (NCBI taxonomy): Eukaryota > Metazoa > Arthropoda > Arachnida > Araneae > Nephilidae > Trichonephila > Trichonephila clavata. The sequence continues at coordinate 1,260 of BMAO01011393.1, read as the reverse complement.
TACTTCCGCAGAAGATGCTTTGGATAAATTAAAATTGCAACTAAAGACTTTTGGTAATCCCAAGAGAATAATAACAGACAGAGGTTCTGCTTTTACTTCTGGAGCTTTTGGAGATTATTATACTAATGAAAACATTCAACATTTGCATATCGCCACGGAGTACCCAGAGGGGATGGCCAAGTCGAGAGAATACACCGAACTATTATTCCCGTTTTGACCAAGCTGTCAATTGAGGAGTCTACCAAGTGGTTCAAGTTCGTAGACCAAAGAATTTTAAATAGTACATTTAATCGTAGTACTAAGTGGTCTCCATATGAATTATTAATTGGCGTCACCATGAGAAACAAGGAAGACCTTCGCCTGAGAGAGTTACTGATGGACGAAATGATGGAGGAATTTCAAGAACAGAGGAACCAATTACGAAAAGATGCAAAGAAAAATATCCAGAAGATACAGGCAGAGAATAAAAGAACCTATGACAGGAAGCGCAGGAAGGCCCCTAACTACCAGATGGGTGACTTGGTGGTCATTCAGAGAACACAATTTGGGACAGGTTGAAATTGAGGCCTAATTTTTGGGATCATATAGAATAGTTAAAGTAAACCTAGAGATAGATATGATTTAGAGAAAGTGGTGATCATGAGGACCTAAGATAACAAATTCATCTGCTGATTTAATGAAATTTTACTCACCATGATGATGTATTTTTATAAAAAGCGTTTCTATTCTTTTTAAAAGAACATAATGTGTATTAATGTGTTTTGCTTCTTTGCAATTAATATTTCATTTTTGAGAGTTGTATCCTATTTTCAAATTTGAATGTCTATATTGGAATTTTTATCTCCGATTAATATTAATTTGCAGAGGCCATATTTTATTGTATGGTATGTAAAATCATGAGGTCAGTGATTCCCAGGATGGCCGAACTTGTAGGAAAGGAGTGCAAGTTTTCTTTTACTTCTTTTGATTTTTATTGTAAGAGATGGCACCACTAATCGAAACCACGTGAGTTTTAGCTGCGCGATACGATGAGGTCATGTATTTATAAAGGTGGCAGAAGAAACTGGAGTTGCACCAAAGCTTGAACGAAGGCAGGTCAGAGGAAATCGCTCTCTCCGTTGTTTTGAGAAAGAGTACGTGTTTTCGGAATTAGTATGGTGTTATCTCGAATAATTTAAAACCCTTGTAAATAGTTAAATGTTTTAGTTGTGTTATTAATAAATTAAGTTATTTTAACTCTGCGTGCTTATTTTAACATTA
>BMAO01011392.1:0-19202 GCA_019973975.1 Trichonephila clavata | reverse complement strand
TGTACGATCCCCTAGGACTGCTTCAACCGATAATCATAAAGGCCAAAATGATGATTCAAAAAATTTGGCTATTAAAAATTGACTGGGATCAAAACTTGCCTCGTCAAGAAATTGAAAACTTCCAGAGATACGTGGCCGAGCTGCATCAATTGAAGGATTTGAAAATACCTCGGTGCATTTTACTGAAAGATTCTGTTACAGTTCAACTTATTGGATTTGCAGATGCATCAGCCCAAGCTTATGGTGCATGCCTATACGTAAAATCTGAGAATGCCAATGAAACTCAGATAAGATTGCTCTGCAGCAAAACTTACGTCGCCCCACTCAAGACTTTGTCAATACCTAGGCTCGAACTGCTTGCTGCGACATTGTTGTCGAAATTGACCTCAAAGATTATTAAAATTATTGATTTAGAATTTGATGAAGTTCATCTTTTTTCGGACTCGAAAGTTGTTTTGGACTGGATCCAAATGCAACCACACCTTCTAAAAGTCTTTGTGGCAAACCGAGTTTCTTTAATTCAAGAATTGACTGAAACCTTTTCCTGGCACCATGTAAAAACCAAGGAGAACCCAGCTGATTTGATTTCAAGAGGTGCAACTAAGTTGCAGCTTCAAGACGAACTTTGGTGGACAGGTCCTTCCTTTCTGAAGGACAAAACTTGGAACTCAGACTCTGTCGTTTCGCAGAAAGATGACAACTTTTTCGAAGAACTTAAAAACCCTAATATTGTATACTCATTCATCACTCATGCAGGTCCATCTGTATTCCTTGATAATTGTTTAAATATTACAAATAGTTTTACAAAACTTGTTCGGATTGTGAGTTATATTTTCAGGTTCTATTTCAATTGTAAGTATCCTGCTTCTAAACAGTCTGGTGTTTTCACAAATCAAGAACTGGAAAGAGCTACAGCTGCTTTAATTAAACCAGTACAAAAGGAGAGTTTTTTTGAAGAAATTAAATATTTGGCTGCAGGTAAGGAAATTCCTACGACAAGCAAGTTAAAATTTTTAAATGTTTTCTTGGATGGAAAAGGTCTTCTCAGAGTTGGGGGAAGATTGGTAAATTCCAATATGTCATTTAGCTGTAAATTTCCAATTGTTCTTCCTCATGCTCATAAATTTTCCAAATTAATTATGTTGTACTATCACATAAAAAACTTGCATGTTGGCCCTCAGGCACTTTTATCCTTTGTTCGGCAGAAATTCTGGATTCTAAATGGCAGATCTCTAGCTCGTAAAATTACTCACGAGTGTGTTACTTGCTTCAAAATTAAACCTAAACTTTGCGAGCAATTGATGGGTTCACTTCCAAGTGAACGTGTAAACCAGGGTTTTGTCTTTAATTGCTGTGGGATCGACTTTCTAGGGCCCTTCTGTATTAAATATAAGGGGCAACGAAAGGGTGTTTATCATAAAATATATGTAACCATTTTTGTTTGTTTTGTTACCCGAGCCACTCATTTTGAAATTATTACGGATTTAACGACTGGCGCCTTTATAGCCACGTTAAAAAGGTTCTTTGCTCGACGTGGAATTAGCAAAACACTTTTCACAGACAATGCTAAAACGTTTGTTGGGGCTCAACGAGAGCTAAAAAGCTTGTACCAGATGGTATGTAACCCAAATAAAGAGTTGGCAACATATTATGCATCAGAGAATATTAATTGGAACTTTTCTCCTCCCAGAGCACCTAACTTTGGAGGGCTCTGGGAGGCGGGAGTCAAATCCTTTAAATATCATTTTAAAAGAGTTGTTGGAGATGCCAAGCTAACATTTGAGGAATTTAGTACTGTCATGAATCAAGTAGAGGCAATTTTAAACTCGCGCCCTATCTGTCCATTGTCTAATGACCCGGATGACTGTGAAGTCCTCACACCTGGTCATTTCTTAATTGGAAGACCTTTAAATGCTATTCCTGAGCCTAGTTTGATTGATTTAGAGATAAATAGATTGGATAAGTGGCAAAGGTTGACAAAAATGGTACAAATTATTTGGGTCAAATGGCATCGAGATTATCTTTCTAACCTACAGCAAAGAACAAAATGGTTAGTTAAACAAAACAATGTTAATGTAGGAACACTAGTGTTATTAAAAGAAGATAATATGCCTACGTGCAAATGGTGCTTCGGCAGAATCACGGAAGTCATACCTGGTTCAGATGGCCTGGTACGTGTAGTGAAAGTAAAAATAAAAGATAAAATTTGAAAAGGTCTATCAATAGCATCGCAATTCTGCCTGTAGCAAATTTAATACCCTCTGTATAATTGTATATTTTTCTTGCTTATTATTTTTGATATTTGTTGTATTTGTATTTGTTATTTTGATATTTGTAAATATTTTGAATTATTTAGCTTTGTATATTGTAAAAAATTGTGTTTATTGATAATTTGTAACAGTCCACTTCTATATTGATGTATGTTTGAAATTTGTTATTTCAACGTGGGGCGGGATGTTACGGACCATTGCGTCATCCCTTCTCACCCCACCCCTCTTGTACGGAGAAATGGAACAATCCCCCTTTTTGTGTACTTTGTTTTTTGTTTCTTCTCTCTGTGTAGTAGTTGTTCGTTCGAGATTGAATAAAGGTGTCGCAATGCATTGGTAAAAATTCGTTGAATCGTTATTTCCTATTAAAAATAAATTTTGTGAACCTTCGACGTATGTGCAAAGTTTGTACAGGGATATTTGCTTTGACATTATTTGATTTTGCACTAATTTATCGTATATTTTTCTACAGAATCAAAGCTAATAGCATTCATTCAAGTAGTTTGAGAATTGTGTGATCAGATAGTTCGATGTTTGTAGAAGACAAGCCTATCTTCATAGAATTTTTTTTAAAAAAAATTTGGCTTTTACTCCGTTTCGGTAGCTCAATCTATCATTGGATTTTCACTATACACATTGGACTAAAAGTGAATTTGCTTAAGGGTACAGTGTACACTGTACAGTCCACTGTACAAATTAATGTACATTACAAATTTTCCACTGTAAAATACTTGCACCGTTTGTTTGATATTTATTCAATACTCATAGAAGTTTGTGTCAGTATCATTGAAATTATGAAACACATTTTTCTTTCATTAGAGATTTTTAGGAAGTAAATAGTACAAGCCATTTGAAATATTTTAACACAACTCAAGAAAAATATTTTACCATATTAAGTAATACTACACTGGTGGCCACACAAAATACAACTGCAAGAAAGACCTGAGATATATATGACAGCAAAATTTATTTGTCAGATAACATATTGTACAAAGATCAAAGGATTAAAATTACAGTTTCTTGAGACGTGTGGATGATGACAAAATCAGTAGTTAGTGTAGCCGTCATTGTTGGCTATAACCACTGCCACACACCTCGGCATAAAATCAAAGAGGTTTTGGATGTATCCTTGGGAAACAGCAGTCCATGCGGCTTCCACATACTGCCAAAGTTGATCTGATACAGCAGCGGGGTATGTATCCCAGACCAGTCGTTCTGCAAACATGGACCACTCGTTTTTGATTGGTGATAGATCTGGAGAGAACAACCAGGCCAAGGAAGGAATTCAATCTGATGGATAAAAAAGACATTTTGAGCATTGCAGGACACGTGTGGTCGCACATTATCCTGTTAGAATATGACTGATGTCAAGCACTGAATGTATGGGAGGACCACGGGTTCCAACACCTCTGAGATGTAGCACTCGCTGTTCACTGTACCAGCAATGTGTACAAGAGCGGTGCAGCTATAAAATCCGAAACCACTCCAAATCATGATACTGTGTGCCGAACCAGTTGGCGATGCATAATGCAACAGTTCAACAACCTCTCACCACGATGTCTCCAAACTCGAATCCGACCTTCGTGCTGTTGCAGGCAGAAGCGGGATTCGTCAGTAAACACAATGTCGTTCCATTCCGTTGTCAATGTCCGCCTTTCATAGCACCATTGGCGGCGCTAACGCCTGTGGTTTTCAGTCATGGGTAAACGAAGCAATGGGCAGTTTGCGGACATTCCACTCTGCTGCAAACGGCGTCGAATGATACAAGTGGATCCCGAATAGTACGAGTGGACGCCGAATGATGTGCAACAGACTGAATCTGCTGTGTATCTTGTTGTGTGTGTCTTGTTGGTGGTGGTGAGGTACGTGATGTGGTTGCGCGATTCATCGCACAATCCGCTTGTCATCACGGGCAATGGTGCAACGAGGTGGGTGCGATTGACCCCGTCGCTCCGTTGTTTCCTCCTGAATCCAGGGATGACATATCTGTATCACAGTTGCTTGGTTTCGTCCAACAAGTTGGCAAATTTCTTTGAAGGATAAATCGCAATCTCTATAGGTCGCAACCGCAATCTAAATTGTAATCTCTTGTGTAATTCTTCCTCTGTCGAATTCAGAAGCTTGGTCAAAAGACTCTAGATGTGTTCTACAAGAGAGAAGCATAGATAAATAGCTTATGCACACAAAAAAATCCACACGAAAAAAAATTGCCGTGCTTCAAATCGCCAATCTGTTTTCCCCTACGGTCACCCGTGATGTGCGTCTGCTCTATAATGCTAATGATTTGCATACTTCATCGCCGCCATCGCATGATGTAAATTCCATATGCTTTGCATGCTTTCTTCACGTAGCCCTTTCTTCGTGCATTTTTTGTAGCCAGCAATGTATCTAATCCGTCAGTTATTCTACTTGATTGATAAAATAACGATATCTATAAATTTCAAATGAAAAAGAAAAGTTTTTTAAAGAAAAGTATTTTAATTTTGTAGAGGTTAGAAAATTGTGTAATGAAGTTTCAAATTCAACAAAATTTATCGTAATCACAAAACAATGAAAGTGACTTAAATGGTTGCTAAAAATATCCAGAACTTCAAAAAGTGCCTGAAAAAAAATTTAAAACGATTTAATAGAAACATTGTATTTACATTTGGTTATTCTCTGCATCATTATAAAGTATTTGTGTAAAGAATCTTAATTATTTAAGGGCTAACAAGAAAAATATTATTATTTTTATAAATAACATTCCAGATTTAAAAAGTTAATTTAACAGGATGAAATATTCTGTTAGCACACAAATTTTATTCCAAATTCAAATACTGATGAAAATATTCTTTAACATAAAAAAGAATTTTTGGTGAAAAAATTGCAAAGTTTAACAAAAAATTATCTAATTATTTAATATTTCAAATAATCTGATAGCAATAACCATAATTATTGTTGTTCAAATAATCAATAAGTTAAGTAATCGTATATCTTTAAAGCTTGAACAAGCCTAAAATTCTTACAGAGAAATGTTTTAACGGGTCTATCTACGAACCTTCTATTAATCCTCCTGTGGTAAAATTATTCTTTTAACTTAAGTTCTGTTGAAAACTTTCTCGGTGAAGGAGACGAAATTTAGGTGAACGAGTACTTCTATTTATACGTTGGCATTAGAGTACGCGAGGATGGTCGATGGTCGTTGATTAAAAGTTGGTTAAATTGTGATTAAACTTATGACCAGAGGTGTATAGGTAAACAAGATATTTTCAGAGAATTCAAGCATAGGAGTCAAGAGCGATCCAGGATTCAGTTAAGTTATTTTAATTATATGTTAGAAACATTAAGTCTTTGCGATTGTTCTTTCGGATTATTTATTAAGTGCATTACGTACCTTTAATTTGTGTTGATTGATTAAGTGAAGATAGTAAATAAAATTAATTTTGTTTAAAAGTTGCTATGGCTGGTCTTTGCTTGAACCCTCAAACACTAACAACCCAAGGGTTGTTACAATGTTAATTCCTAAAAGTTAGAATTTATTTTCTCTGTGTAAAAAAATATCCCCATAATACTGTCGGTTGTGTAACTTAAAAAACTATTTAAAAGCCTTATCTAACTGCCCGCTAAAACCATGCAGTCTATCTGAATTCGTGTAACTATTGTATCTAGAATTTGTAAAATATCGGATTTACACAAATTCGCATATAAATTAAAATGATTAATTTAGTCAAATTATCTTCAAGGAATCATAATTTGAGAAAAGGTAAAAACTCACTTTGGCTTGACATAACAGAAATATGTAGCAAAACTTTATATAATATGAGATCTGTGTATAATTATATATATATGAATTCGATACTTTTATACTATACACATACTAAACATCATAAATTAAAGATATATAATAGGGGCAATATATATTACTGAAATGTACGAAGTTAGAAATTATCCCATATCCAGTGAGAGAGAATATTAACGACGCACTGTTCACACACACACACACACACAGCTACTCGAGGGCTTTTCGCGACGGACATCGTAATTTTGAACTATAGTCAAGTGACGAGGAAGACACCTGAGCCGGCACCCCCTCTCCTATTTACCACACCACACCACACCAAAGGGAGAACGTTTGAGCTCTCGACAGATTTAACAAGCATCGCTCATTTACACGGCGGATCTTCTTCAGTGGTACCAGGCTGGAACTCATGACACACCGGCCACGAGTCCGGTACCTTGACCACTAGGCTACAGTGGTTATTATCCAATATCGAAACTGACATGTTACAAGAAACTCGTATTCAGAAAATTTGTTTATATCTCATTATCCCCTACTCACCTACTCATTATCCCCTCATTATTCCTTGAACTCACAAGACTGCCCCCCACATGTTTTGCATGGATGCGACTTTATCGAAGAGACTTCGAGGAACACTGTTCCAATCTTGACCAAGTGTGATCTCAAGGTCTTGTACAGTAACAGATGGCATTGATATTGCAGTAACGCGTCGTCCGAGTGTATCCCAAGTAGGCTCGATCCGATTAAGATAAAGAGAGTATGCTGGCCTCTCCATACGCTGTACTGTTTCAGTTTCTATAAGGTTCATTACAAGAAGAGCCGTATAAGGTATGGCATTATTCTGTATTAAAAGAAAAAAATCACCAACAGATGCAGCGTAAGGTATGACATGGGGTCTCAGGATCTCGTATATATACCTTTAAGCCGTCAGATTGCCCTTCCGATTGATATGCCGCTCAGTTCATCCGCATATGAATATTTCAGCCCATACCATCAAACCACCTCGCCTGTAATATGATCTGTCCTGAACGAATGAGGGGGAATGAGGATTTCGAGTGCCCCTTTCTCGCCATACTGAAACATGTCTGGTGTCACACTCTAAACTGAAGCTGGACTCGTTTACAAACAATACTTGACTCCAATCCCTTTGCATTTAATCTCGATGTTCAGAAGCCCACTTTCTTCGAGCCCCATGGTGTCTTGCTGTCAACGGGATGAACACCAGTGGTCTATGTGCATACAGTCCACCCTTATTAAGTCTATTTCGAATTGTTTGATTTGAGTCCCGTCGTCCTATAGCCAAAAGACATTGTCTTTAAATCAGCGTAGCATTGGCTATTCTGTCTCTTCGAGGTGTTAACAAGATATATATATCGGATAATATTTGCTGTGGTAGCAGGTGGAAGACCTACTCCTGTCCGGCGTCGAATATGCCCTGTTTCATGGAATACATTCTACAATCTTCAGTGACACTTCTTGCCATACCAACAGCATCCAATTAAGTTTTTTTCCCGGATTTCAGTCTCCCGATAATTCACCAAGGCATGAATTCCGGTAGATTACGTTGTCGTGACATTTTCCAGGCACCTTTTCTCAAAACAACGATCGAAAGGTTGAATTTCACCACTGAGACAATGAAAAGCAATAGCTCTTCTACGAAATCGTGATTTCTTCACTTATAACCTTTTTCTGGTTTTTGAAGTCTTGAACGTTGATTTTCATGTGAAGTTTCCTTCTTTTGTTTTATGCTACACTTTAGATTATGTATGTTTTGTTTTAGATTAATTATCCAGAACATATATATTTGTGCAATTTCCTTAAATCCATGTGGTCTAATTTTTTTAGCATTGTATATAGAAAGGTGCAATCCAATATATACACCAAACTTTGCTCACTTCTACGTTCATGAATATTGGTATTTACTACAGTAGAAAATGCAGCTAACTTTAACGTTTTGCTTAGTAGCATAAAAAAATCTGGAAATAAATGTAGGGTTGTTAAAAAAAAGTAGAATCGATAGTTTAACAAAATTATTTACAAAATATAAAAATAAAAATAAGCCTTAGTGGTTGAAGGGGGGTATATTCAAGGCGAGTCACAGTCATGAATTTACCAAAGATCAGGCAAGACGAATGTGCATAAGACAGCTATAAGTGAGTGAGTGAATATTAACATCGTACTGTTCAACTACACGAGTGCTTTTGGAAACGGACCTCGTAATTTTGAACCCTGGCCAAGTGACAATGACGACACTTGATCTGACACTTTCTCTCCTAACTACCACACCAACGGAAGGACGTTTAAGCTCTCGACAGATTTAACATGCATCTCTACCCTACACGGCGGGTCTTTAGTGGTACTAGGCTCGAACTCATGACATGCCATCCACGATCCGATATCTTGACCACTAGGCTACCACGGCCACATAGCAGTTATGAGAGACATATTCAAATTTAGGTATAAATAAACAAAATTTCAAGAATTTTCGCCAGTTTGTACATTTTTAGTCTCTTTGGAGACATTTTTTCACGCTCCTCATTTTCTTATACAAAATAATATCGTAAAATATTTCTTATGTTCCGAAGAAATATTCTTTTATCGAAATATAATTTATTTCAATCGTCGAAAGTTTTGAAAAAGAATAGTTTTTCAATCTTGCAAAAAATTATAATTAACTCTAAACAAACATTCAAAATGCTTGTCAAAGCAGAAAACTGTATCTTTTTGTTTAGTGTATCTTTGTAAATGAACTGAATTCTGCAATTCGCTGCTTTTTCCACAACATGACTTTTGAGCATTTAATGTTACTTTAGAAAAAGAATTAAAGAATTAACCTGGGATCTCACCCGTTTCTTTCTGTTTTTTCTTTCTTCGTTTTTGTAAAAGAAAAAGGAGTACTCTTCGTTTCTCTTTTTTTCTTCTTCTCTCCTAATATGTGATTTTTTTTTTACTCACTGTTATCAAAAAGGAAGTGTTTGTTTTTCCACTTTCCACTTCATGCCCTTTTAATATCTTTTGTACTAATGGAAACAACTCACGTGGAGCATAAAAGAGAAGCTTAAGGATAAAAGAAGAGAAAAAATTGGTATAAAAGATGTTAAATATGCGTGAAATAAAACTAAGTAATTCTTTATCTTATTGCTACTCTAACAAATCAAGTTAAAAGAAATTTGATTTCTTAACAAAATGCACCAAAGTAAATTGATATAAATTTTTCTACGGATAAGAGAAAATCTGAACTATATGCAAAAAAAAAAAAAAAATGATAGATGTATAATTTTTAAAAATTTATTTGGTGGTAAAATATGTATGAATGTAGAGGAATCACAAATTTCTAGCCTATTCAGATTTGGTTATAAGTTTTAAAAAATAGTGAACTTTTTCCATTTTTTGTAACAGAAAAATCACATAAAAGTAAAAACTGTACTCACAAAATAAATAAAATATTCACATTAGGTACTCTACTCGTACATATTTGTGAGATTAAACTTTTGTAATACACGTTTCGGATTTAATTATTGTGATATATCTGTTATTATTCAGCGATTCAAATTAATTCATAATTAATTAAATTAATTACCAGTTTTCGACGCCAATTTAGATTCGTCTCTATTGTTGTAACAATGTAACTGTTAAAACAATACAAAAGTTGGCGTCGAAAACCGGTTTTCAGCCAAACTAGCCACACCGAGTGTGCTGTGTTACTATTAGTTCACTTTCTCCCTATACATATATATATATATATATATATATATATATATATCTTGTTCAAATTTTCAATCGTTAAAAAAATATTTTCTATTCATCCCAAATTAAGAATTGACTTAAAATTTTTTTTTATATTACTTGTTTATAGGATCAGATAAAAAAGTAAGATATGCACTTTTAGAAATCTGATGCAACACTTTGAAATCGAACAATGCCTAGAGGCCATAAAGTTATTCATTATTTTTATGTTAATGTTGATTGGAATGAATAACAAAAAAAATTTTCAATTCAGGGACATTTAAATTTTAACAGACAGTCATGCCTCTATAGAATATTTTTCTGAATGGACTGATCTGGGAGACAATATTTTATTTTCATCTTACAGGTTCCTTTAAGACATTCGATACACTATCCCCTTCCATGTAGGACTAAATGGTAATGACATAATTGATACCTTGATCGTAACAACTGTTGTAACTCTTGTTTAGCCTTCTTTTTTTTTTGTCCGTAAGGAGCGTGCAAGAGGCTCCTAATGTTATTTGTGTATAATTACGCAATAAGTATTAATAAAGTCTTTTGTCATGAACATTGCATTTCTATTTTACGTTGCAACAACTGCTTCTGCTGACAATTTGCATGAAGTCATACCACTAACCTATAATGAAATCTCATCGATTAAGAGGATGTAATTACATGATATTTGAAAAGTCCCACCTATCCACTTATGATACTTTAGATCAATACCACGATGGCCTTATCAGCTCAATATTCCTAGAAAACAGCAGATGGTTCTTACACTTTATGAGAGACTACACCAAAACTTGTACCTTCCAGCAGGGCTGCAGGATCTTAACTGAGTGTTTTTGGTGTAAAGCACAGATCAGGCCTCGCTCACTCCTATATCTAAATATTTGGATTTCACTATTCATGACATTTAAAAAGACTCAAGTACCTTTTCGGATTCCTTGGAGATCTTTTGTTTCATGGAGATTGTGTCACGAAGTTATACTGCTCTGTAGATCGGGACTCGAGGATTTCATGCAGTCAGTCTAAATAAGAAAGATGGATCTTCGTGGGGAAAATTTATTGTCGAAAAGCATTCCTTAAGAATGCAGGTTACAACAGTAAAATTCGCAGAATAAATCTCAGGAGGTCTATGCACCTTCTACAGCACTCAGACACAACTATCAGAATCTAAAACCCCAATATGTTAAAGATTAGTCACAATCACACTCGCTCATCCCATTCAACAGCCGAAGTAATAACTAATCGATATTCGACAAACCGATAGTCAAAACAAGACTACTAATCACCAGTAGAAAAAAGACTACTAATCACTAGTCAAAACAATACTGACTCAGTTTCGGCGATCGAGCCTTATTGGCCTCATAGATCTTTTGAGAAAGATTCGCTTAGGTCATAGATCGTGATACTAGTAGAGTTCTCTTTCCAGAAGAATCCATACGGTAACGAACTCACCAAAATAGTTGCCAAAGTCACAAAAAATTATGCCAACTTGGCTCTATCGTAAGATTTCGCCAAGTTCCATTGAATTGCCATTATAATGTAAGGAACGGCATTGCTTGCGAATATTACAATTTTAACATAAAATAAATACAACAGAGTGTAATATTAAAGTATTATGCATCCAGATATAAATTATTTAGACTATTTTCAGCATTCATTACGCAAAATATGTGACAAAACCATCTGGGGTTAAAAACAACACTAACAACACAAATAAATTAGGTTTTAAGCAAATATTAAAAATAAATTTAAATAATTTTATTTTACATTTATATATCACTAATACATGAACGTGTATGGAAATAATTTAGATAAGATCTAGAGTAAAATTTTCTTTTTCGTACAAAAATCCTTGCATTAATTTGAAACAAATGAGCATTTTACGTATAATCAAACTGAAGCACGTTTGCTACTTCTAAGTTTCTATGAAAAATAAGTAAAAAACATTTTTCTAACCTGAATTATTACTCGTGTGTTATAATTTGGAAAAATGTCGTTATATTTCAATTTTTCAATTGTTACTTAATTTTCAAAACAAATACTTCATAAAAAAATCACAAAATGCCTAATCCAACGCACTTGTATATACTTTTCAATTTCTGAGGACCATTTCATGTTTTTTTTTAAAAATTGTTATCAAAACATTTAGTCTATTCCCAATTCAAAATTTCTGTTGCAACTTTTCGTCATTGAGAATCATAAAGTAGGTTTTACTTTAAACGAATTATTCCGTCAATCACATAAGATATTTTTTTTTAAACCAAAGAGTACGACAGTATCAATTACGTCAACAATTGCAGCCAAATCCTTTAAATTAAAAAATATATATATATTATAATTTTATTTTAAAAGTCGGTTTATTATCTTATTCATTTAAGTTTCATTTCACATGAAATGTCGTAGGAAAACATCTAAGTTAAAAAAATTGTGTATCAGAAGGAACAATTTAAAATTAAGAAGGAATAAATTAAGGAACAATTACAGAAGAAACAATTCAATTTTTAAAAGAAGACTAGCTGCATGGACTTCTTCAAGTGTATAGCTTTTTGTCTTGGAAATTTCCCCTTTCTTCTTGATGTCAGCAGTTTCTGATGTGCTTGTGCGTTTACTATATTAATATCATTAAAATTCCCTTTTTTGAAACATCTTCCATCTCTTTGCCAGTCAGACGGATACGTTTTTCCTCAAATTAGCCCGTCGTTTCACGGGATACTTCTAAGAATATAACTTTAATCCCAACGGAATTTTTCCCTTTCTCTCTCGACGCCAGCATTTCTGGGTGCGTATATATGTGCGATGTGAATGATTTCTATTTCTATGTCATTAAAATTAACTTTTTCCGAATGTTTTTCTACTTCTTTTCCTTGTCAAACAGGTTTTTTCCCTTCCGTTTCGCCCGGCGTTGCAAGGGCTTTTTCTAGAATAAAATTCTCTTACCCTTCTTCTTCGCCCAAGAATAAGATTAACTTCAAATTTCTATTTTTGTTTAATATTTTACGAAATAATCTAGTTTTATCCCACAAATAACAGACAGTGCATGATTTTCTTATTAAATAATTAATTTAGTAATCTACACTATTAAAATCTGTAGGTAAACAAATGTATCTGTTATCCGATTCCCCGAAATGGAAAAGTACCTTTTTTAAAAATCAGTTTTATGTACAAAAAAAGCAGAAAAATAAAAATTATCGAAACTCTATAAAATTTTAAAGAAGTTTTTCACTACTCCACTTCAGCTTAACTTTGCAGCGTTCAGAAAGGCAGAAAAAAATTCTGCTTGAAGAAACGATGTATCTTCTTTTGGAATTTAAATTAAAGAAAATCCATAAAAATTTGTAAAAAAAAAGGTTGTGTGACGGATCTATACGGTATTTTACTATATATATATATGTGTAGGAAAGGAGTGCTAGTTTTCTTTTACTTCTTTGATTTTTATTGTAAGAGATGGCACCACTAATCGAAACCACGTGAGTTTTTAGCTGCGCGATACGATGAGGTCATGTATTTATAAAGGGGGCAGAAAAGAAAAACTGGAGAGTTGCACCAAAACTTGAACGAAGGCAGGTCAGAGGAAATCGCTCTCTCCGTTGTTTTGAGAAAGAGAACGTGTTTTCGGAATTAGCACGGGGCTATCTCGAATTATTTAAAACCCCTTGTAAATAGTAAATGTTTTAGTTGTGTTATTAATAAATTAAGTTATTTTAACTCTCCGTGCTTATTTTAACATTAAAATCGAACCTTCCCCTAGACGCCGTCCCACAAATTGAAGGTTCGACCGAGAATTTTTAAACTATTCAAAGTTTTATTTAAGAGCATTTTTTAAATGTTTTACCTCCTCATCGATTTTTGATTTCCTGAGCGGTACATAGACCTTGCCTTGCATCGAATAGAGACCGGCGAAGCCTTCAGCTGGATAAGAAATTTTACGAGCGATACGGAAGTCTTACGAGCGATACGGAAATACTTCAGCGAGAACAGTCAACAGGAAAAAGGAGTCCATTGACTTGGTTAAGAGGCACAGAATCTTGGCGAATTTCCACGTCAGCTACAGTCAACCAAAACTGGAAGCCCAGCGACTCAACGAGATACTGAACGAATTGAACGAGATTACCTTGATCATTGAGGTCAACACTGACGAGAGAACCTTTGGAACTGCATCGAATTGCGAGTTATCAACACGAAACAAGATTTCCTGTGTCATTGAGGTCAACGTAAAGTGTCCTCAGAATTACATTGAATTGTGCTAGTATCCTTTTTTTTTTTTGGTTTTGTGTGGGTAATAGGCGAAAATTATATAAATGAATGATTTTGTGTGTATATTTCCTGTTCTGTGAATCTGAAATTGAATTTTGAAGTACTAGGTACTATTATTGGTTTAATTGCAGACATAGATATTTGATGTTCTTTTAGTTTGGATTAATAACTGAGTACTTTCCGTGTTTTTTCTTAGTAATCTATGTTTGATAAATGAGAGGAACGCGTTTTTTTTTAATAAAAAATAAAAAATTGATATTAACTGTAAATACTGTTGTGTTTTGTAAAAGGATTTAAGTTCCGGGAATTCTTTAAAAAGTCAATTTTTGTCTATAATTGTTTATAATTGATAATTGCATCTTATTAAATTATCTTTTGTTTCTTTTAAGTGAGTAAACTTTTTGCGTGTCATTTTAATGGTTTTGTCTCATTTAACTTGGGTAAAATTTAAGTTGTTCTCTGGGTCACCATTCTGAGTATAAAAATGGCATTCTTACTCGCGAAAAGGAAAGAGGATTTGGTGTCACTCGCCGAGGATTTGGATCTTACTATCGAAGCAGGTATCACAAAATTGAAGTTAAAGGAGCTGATCGTAAAAGCCCAGATTACGTGAAGACGATGTTAAAAAGATGCTTGATAGCATAATAGAGGAACGTACAAAAAGAGAAGAGAGAGAGAGGGCTGAGAGAGAGGATATGCGAAAGGATGAGAGAGAAAGACGAGAGTACGAATTAGAGAAGTTGCGAATACAAGCGCAACAGACTGCCGGTATGCCGAATACACCGAAAACGTTCAAGCATCGAATAAACTGTTTCACGAAACTTTTCATAAGTTTAATATGAAGAAAGATATTGGTTTGAATCTTACCTTATTTGAGCGTCATGCAGAACTAACTTTCTTACCGAAAAAAGATTGGGTTCAAAAACTTATAGGTTTAATACCCGTCGAAATTGCCCATCTGATCGCAAGACAACCAACTGATAAGTGTAATGATTACGATCATGTAAAGGATTTAATCTTACAAAGATTTAAATTATCTCCGAACAAATTTCGTCAGTTATTTTTGTTTCACCAAAAGTCCGATGAACGAACATGGCAAGATTTTCAACACGAATTACAGACGTATTTTGATGGATGGACTTTGGCTTAAAAGTTAACACCTACGACCAATTACGAGAATTAATCATAGCCGATCAAATGAAGAAGAGGGCGCTGTATGATTTTCAGGAACACTTTTTGACGAATGGTCTACTATTAACTCATCTATTGAGGTAGCGAAAAATTTGAAGATTATGAGGACGTCCGAAGAACTATAGGGCCAAAGCAGTTAAACTCATTTGCTAAGAGATCGAACAATAACGATAATTGTTCTCAAAGCAAGAACGTTTTCACCTTGGAAATAATTGGAATGATAGAAAATGCTTTCAATCGACGAGAACTTACGATAAAGAGTTAAACAGGTAACATGTAGCTACTGCAGGGGACCAGGTCACTATGCTGTAGATTGTACAAAGCGCAACAAGGGTACGAAAATCAATAAATCTTCAAGCTCTCCGGTCCAGATCTGTTCTCGAATTCAGCAAGACAGAATTAAAACCAGGAAAATAACCATCGGAAACAAGACTTTTGAGGCTCTAATCGACACAGGAAACTCAGTTTCGCTCATTCGTGAAGATGTAAGCAAAGGAATCATCGAGCAATCGAGCTCTCGAAGGACATTGTCGTGTTATCTGGATTGGGAAAGTACGAAGTCAAAACAAAAGGATCGTTCCAACGAGAAATCGAATTGGATGGAGAGAAATATTCCGTAATATGGCATGTTGTGCCTGCGGTGCATTTGGAGTTCCAGGCAGTGATAGGATCGGACATTTTGGAAGAAGCTTTTGTTGGCTTTGATAAAAAGGTGTTTATTTCCGTAAACACGAAGAGAAGGTGTGGTTTGTGAATACACAGGTTTATGAAGCAAGAACTGAAGACGAAATCGAAGTTAAACATGTTATCAATCCTCGAATAAGAAAGGAACTCTCTGAACTAATCAACAGCTATACACCTAAGAAAGACCGAAACGACAAATGTATCCAAGAGAATTATCCTGAAGGATGAATATACCAGTTTACCAAACAGCACGCCGTTTGTCGTTTCTGGAGAATCAGACCGTCAACAAGCAGATCGACGAATGGTTGGATAAGGGAATCGTGAGACAAGCTCTTCTGAATATGCAAGTCCAATCGTGTTAGTCAAGAAGAAAGACGGTACCGACAGACTATGCATTGACTATAGGAAACTGAACCGAAAACTAGTTAAGAATCGCTTCCCCTTGCCATTGATAGAGGACCTATTGGATAGGCTGCAAGACGCCAAAGTGTATTCCACGTTAGACTTGAAAAATGGTTTTTTCATGTCGACGTAAACGAGGATTGCAAGCATTTCACTCATTGTTGTACCTGACGGCAGTTCGAATTTAATAAGGTACTTTTTGGTCTCAGTACAAGTCCAAGCGTATTCCAAAGACATGTGTACAGCATTTTTAGGGAACTCATGCGAAAAGGCATCGTAATAATTTATTTGGACGATTTGATCGTTCCAGCTAAAGATGAGAAAGAAGGTTTGAAAAAACTAAAGAAGGTGTTTGAGGTCGCATCCAGATATGGGTTGGAGATCAAGTTTGAAAAATTTCAGTTTTTAAAACGAAAGTGGAATTTTTGGGTCACGTTGTCGAAAATGGAACGGTGCGCCCTTCAGTCGCAAAAACGATAGCTGTCGAGAGGTTTCCTGTACCAACGACTGTCAAACAAGTCCAAAGCTTTTAGGACTCACTGGCTATTTTCGAAAATTTATTCCGTCATACTCTAAAATAGCGAAACCTTTGAGTATCTAATTAGAAACGACAATCGATTTGTCTTTGAACGACCTCAAATAGAAGCATTTGAAAAGCTCAAGCAATTATTGACTGAAAGTCCAGTATTAAGTATTTTCCAGCAGGGAAAAACAACCGAATTGCACACGAACGCAAGTCAACAAGGCTACGGAGCCGTCTTACTCCAAGAGGCAGAAGATGGAAAATTGCATCCTGTTCAATACATGTCTAAGAAAACTACTCCGGCAGAGGAGAAGTATAGCAGCTATGAACTTGAATTCTTGCTGTTGTCAACGCTTTAAAGAAATTTCGTACTTACCTTATGGAAATCATTTCAAAGTCATAACGGTATTGCCTCAGCGTTTCAATAGACTATGGACAAAAAGGATTTGGTTACTCGTATAGCGCGATGCGCATTATTGCTGGAAGAATTTGATTATGAAATTGTGCATCGTTCGGCCAGAGAAATGCAACATGTGGATGCCCTTAGCAATATCCAGTCGCAATAATTACTAACGATACTCTAACCGCGAGATTAAAAAGGGCACAACAAGAGGATGAATACACTCAGAGTCTAAGTCACTGATTGAAACAAACAGCAATTCAGACTTTTCGATAAAAACGAAATACTTTACAAATATGTTGAAGGTCGTGAATTGATAGTTGTACCAAGAGATATGCAAACTGAGATAATTAAGTTAGCACATGAGAAAGAACATTTCTCCATTGCCAAGACTGAAGGAGTTGTGAAACAAGAATTTTTCATTCCAATTTGAGCAAGCAGGTGCAAAATGTAATTGTTAACTGTGTGCCATGTATTTTGACCAACAAAAAGAGTGGAAAAAAGGATGGATTCCTCAACCCCATTCCTGAAGAGGATGTGCCATTAAGTACTTATCACATCGATTTTATCGGACCTTTGCCTTCTACTAACAAGAAATATCAGCATATTCTCACAATAGTGGATGCTTTTACAAATTTACCTGGCTTTATCCCGTTAGATCTACTTCCGCAGAAGATGCTTTGGATAAATTAAAATTGCAACAAAAGACTTTTGGTAATCCAAGAGAAAATAACAGACAGAGGTTCTGCTTTTACTTCTGGAGCTTTTGGAGATTATTGTACTAATGAAACATTCAACATTTGCAAATCGCCACCGGAGTACCCAGAGGGAATGGCCAAGTCGAGAGAATACACCGAACTATTATTCCCGTTTTGACCAAGCTGTCAATTGAGGAGTCTACCAAGTGGTTCAAGTTCGTAGACCAACTTCAAAGAATTTTAAATAGTACATTTAATCGTAGTACTAAGTGGTCTCCATTTGAATTATTAATTGGCGTCACCATGAGAAACAAGGAAGACCTTCGCCTGAGGGAGTTACTGATGGACGAAATGATGGAGGAATTTCAAGAACAGAGGAACCAATTACGACAAGACGCAAAGAAAAATATCCAGAAGATACAGGCAGAGAATAAAAGAACCTATGACAGGAAGCGCAGGAAGGCCCCTAACTACCAGATGGGTGACTTGGTGGTCATTCAGAGAACACAATTTGGGACAGGTTTGAAATTAAGGCCTAAGTTTTTGGGACCATATAGAATAGTTAAAGTAAAACCTAGAGATAGATATGATTTAGAGAAAGTGGGTGATCATGAGGGACCTAAGATAACAAATTCATCTGCTGATTTAATGAAATTTTACTCACCATGATGATGTATTTTTAATAAAAGCGTTTTCTATTCTTTTTAAAAGAACATAATGTGTATTAATGTGTTTTGTTTCTTTGCTATTAATATTTCATTTTTGAGAGTTGTATCCTTATTTTCAAATTTGAATGTCTATATTGGAATTTTTATCTCCGATTAATATTAATTTTGCAGAGGCCTATATTTTATTGTATGGTATGTAAAATCACTGAGGTCAGTGATTCCAGGATGGCCGAACTTGTAGGAAAGGAGTGCAAGTTTTCTTTTACTTCTTTTGATTTTATTGTAAGAGATGGCACCACTAATCGAAAACGTGAGTTTTAGCTGCGCGATACGATGAGGTCATGTATTTATAAGGGGGCAGAAAAAAAAAACTGAGAGTTGCACCAAAGCTTGAACGAAGGCAGGTCAGAGGAAATCGCTCTCTCCGTTGTTTTGAGAAAGAGTACGTGTTTTCGGAATTAGTATGGTGCTATCTCGAATTATTTAAAACCCCTTGTAAATAGTAAATGTTTTAGTTGTGTTATTAATAAATTAATTATTTTAACTCTGCGTGCTTATTTTAACATTAAAATCGAACCTTCCCCTAGACGCCGTCCACA